>SZWC01014880.1:0-31632 GCA_023375785.1 Penium margaritaceum
GGGAGCAGTTGGGAATGTAGTCTAGGGTGCTTTCCATGATGTTTTGCTCTGTTTCATTTTAAAGAAATTTGGATTCCCTGCTGTGTACTTTCCATTTCAACTCGTGCAATGCTCTGAACATCCGTGTGTACGTCAGTATACGTCATTATACGTCAAGTATACGTCCAGTACACGTTCACGTATACGTGCATATACGTGTACATGCAGTATACGTGTATATACGTCAGTATACGTGTACATAGGGTCAAGTATACGTGTATCGTATACTGCAACATGCAAAAGTAACGTATACCGTATACTGAAAATAGGGGACGTTTATATACGTTTCCTCATGCCTACTTCAATGTGTGGATTTCCGCTGGGAAAAAAAATCCAGGTGTTTTTTTTCAAAACAAAGTGTCAGCATTAACGGATTGTTAAACCCAGAATCAAACTTCACTAGTGACCCCCTCATACAACACAGAGTACTTCTAGGAACAAATGGGGAAAAAGATGATTCTCTGGAATGAGTATGGCCCCAAGTACGGTAATCAAGTGTGGGGGGGAGACACAGGTCCCAAGGTATCCAGCTCTTGGATACGTACTGACTTGCACTGGATTCCGGCACAAGCCAACTCACCGAGCATCTGGTCACCGCGTTTGCGCTTTTTGGGCTTTGGAGGTCGTTGGCGTTTGCGCCGGCCCATCGGGCTCTTTGCCTTTGTGCCCTTGCCCTTTCTGCTGCTGCTGCCACCAGCCATGCTCTTGCTGACGCTGGAGGTGCTGCTGCTGCTGCTGCTGCTCTTGGCACCAGCATGGTCTCCATCAGCATCTTCCATACCCTCGAGCCGTGGTCCCCCTTCCAAATTTTGCGTTGCTCTGTATTGCTCTGCTAATGCTGATGCTGCTGCTGCTGCTGCTGCTGCTGCACCCAGCCCCTCACTCGGTGACCCAGGAGACGAAGGCGATGACGGGGACAAGGAAGAAGACAAAGACGAGACTTTTCGCCCCTCCCCGCCCTCCCCCGCTGACAGGCCCATGCCAGCTTGTGACGCGGGCGTTTGTAACGGCTTCCCCGTCTCCCCAGATCCTCCTGCTCCTCCTGTGGCCCCAGACAGCAATGGCCTGCTTGACTCTGCTCCGGCCTCCTGCTGCAGCGGGCCGGGTTGCTTTGGCGGCAACGGGGGCGACGAATTCAAGGCGGTGTGGCGATGGTGGCTCGGCGAGACGTCCACGTCTTTCGCGGCAAGTGCCCTGCGCACGCTATCTTTGGACAGGGACAGAGGAACCAAGGAGTGAACGGCCACAAGGGTTGTTTAAGGGCAGCTTGGGAGGAGGTTGTGGGGTGGGGGGGGGGAGGACCCTCACCACTGTTTTTCCCCCGGGCGATCAAGTGGAATTTTAGGTGTGAAGAAAAGTAGGGGCTAGCTGGCGTGGCAGCAGCTAGCAATGGAATGCACACGGGAGGAGCAGTGGTCGCAGATAGCAAAAGTAGACATAGCAGAAGCAGGAGCAGCGACAGCAGCGGCGTCGGCGGCAGGAGCAGCAGCAGCAGCAACATTGGAGGTGAAGACCAGTGAATCTATGCCAAGCACACAACTTGACTTTTATCCCGCAGCCCCTCTTCTTGACCCGATCATCCGAATGATAGAAGTAGCGTTCAAGCAACACAAGCACCGTTCAGCTGGCGGCTGCCAACTGGTCCAGTTGGCTAATGTCGAATCCATCTACCCTCATGCCAATGCTTTGCACGGCTGTGCGTCCTGTGCTTGGAGCTGCCAAGTTGGCAGCCAATGGCAGGAAGCGCATTCGTGTGCTTACAACTGCGGAAAGCCATACCATAAATCGGCACAGGAAGAGCCATCTCCCTCGCCCTCTCCCGCATGGCTCACTCACTCCCACGAACGACGCAAACAATAGCTGCGCCAGCACGCCGATGACACCGTGGGGGGAGAGGAGAGCCAGCAGCAGAAGTAGCAGCAGAGGCAGCCGGCAATTAGTTGCTGCGTGAATCGACAACGGGGCCAACTTGGCTCGCCTGTCCTCGGCTCAGATGGAGCACACAGCAGAAACGCGCACAGGACACGCGCATAGGCGCGTGTGTGCGCACAGGATACGCGCACAGGGCACGCGCACAGGCGCGAACAGGAAGGCACAACGAACACGAAGGCACACCGTAGCGTGCCGTACCTCGGGAATGCAAGAGCAGGCTCCCTCCTCCTCCTCCTCCTCCTCCTCCGTAGAGCTCCCTCACTCCCAACGACGACGCAAACAGCAGCAGCGCGAGTATGCTGATGCCAGCGCGTGAGGAGCAGAGCCAGCAGCTGCAGCAGAGGCAGCCGGCGGCCCTGCGGAAACTCGACGCTCGAGAGGGCTTCTTCGCCGTGGCTGCTGCGGCTGCAGCAGAGGGTTGTTTCCTCGCGCGTGCCATGGCGGGCAGCGACGAGGACGTCATCGCTGGGAAGGAAAGGAGGTGCCGGGGTTTGGGACTGGGACTCCGAACGTGCGATGTTGAATAGAATCTGAACGGGGAGCTGCAGTCGTTGGAGAGATGTCAATGTTGACGGCTGAATTTGCTGAAGGCTACAAATTCCAGAACATGGACATGCTGCCGGCAAGAAATGGCGACGTCTCTTCGTCTGAAGGGATCAGGGCCTAAGCGACGTGGTGGTCGTGCTGAATGAATGCTTGCGCCAAACGACGACGAGATGACGGATGTGGTCTCGTCTTCCGTGACCTCGTGTCATCCTGCGGCGCCGAGTCAGTCAGTGGTGTAGTTGACCTCGAGTACTTCGTCCGCCGCACCCTCCCCCGAATAACTCGATACGGCCGGAGAAGCAAAGACGGCACAGACGCACTGCGAAGGCGAATGTGGAGGAGACGACGAAATGAGTGCAGGTCGACTGCACGCTGCAAGTGCCGCTGCGGTTGCTGCTGCCGCGAAATGAAGCGAGAGAGAGAAAGAGCGAAGTGGCCTTTCCCTCACCCATTCGTCCAGCCAAGTGAGAAGGGCCCGAGCGAACATCACCGCACGATATCGCACGGTCCTTGAGGAACAAACGTGTACTTATGGACAACAAGTGTAAATCCAGGTTCAAGGCAATAAGGGAAAGAGGTAACACTTTGTGTTCAGGACAACTCTAAGTCTGTTCCATCATTCTTACGGACCTCATGTGGGTAAAAACAGTTTGTCAGATAACCCCAATACACTATCATAAAACAATGCAAACTTTATGGAAGCTAAGGTCAGTTTTGAGTAAATGTAAAGATCGTACAAGAATGAAGTTCAATGGAAAACAACAAAGGTAGGGATCTCCTAAAGGTTTTCTCCGTAAAAAATCTTGACAAAAAAATATCCCCACATACACATCCCATGTGGGTAGTGGTGATACCTTGATGGAAGGACAAAGGATCCTCCCACACATATGTTACTAAAAAAACAATGATCCACTCACTCATTATTCCATGCATGTGCTACCCATGAAATGTTGACCGAAAAAAACATTAAAAATTCTTGAAATGCTTCTGCTTTGAGTGAGGGATGTTGAATGTTGGTGATGAGGTCATGAAGTTTGTGCTTGGTATCTACAACATGTCCTTCTTGGCCCTTTTGTCATATTCAAGTGCGACCCTCACAATTTCATGATGCACATTTGGAATGAGTGCTCACGTCTTCAAACATTTTATCATATTTTTCAATTCCCCCTACATTGAACCCATCTTAATGTTGGAACAATCAATCCTACGTTAAGGCAGGGAACCAAAATTAGAGAATAAATAATTTTATTTATTGTTTTATTTTAAAAAATGAGTCAACTATTTCATTCAAAATATATATATCCAAACCTTTTAAATCATCAAATTAGATATTTTTGGCCATAATTAATGCAAATAGCTCATTTCAAACCCTTTGGAATACATTCCCCTACGTTAATTTTTTTCTTTTGCTTTTTTATTTGCATCAACCCCTCCCTTTTGCGATTGGAGTTTTGAGCTATATGCACAAATGGGGGAATTTTTTTCCAACAATATTTTTTGTCTGATAATTATACATAGGCAATACATTCATGAATTCATTCTAAATAAATGTGTAATTTATTTCCATACTTCTTGTATCTACTTCATCTATGTAGCGTGGCAGTGCCACGCCGACCGGTCGAAGGAGCCACGTGGCTCGAGCGGGGTCACCTGAAACTGTGGGCGGTGAGACGAGATGGCTTGAGGGTCGGAGACCCTCAAGCACCGCGGTTTTGGCCTAGTCGGTCAAGGATTCCATCGAATCCGTTACATTGGTATCAGAGCTCTAGGCCCCGAATCCCACGTCGGGATTACCGGAGATGTTAACGCAGCTCTCACTCCTAGCGGTGGGGAGTGTAGCGTGGCGGTGTAATGCCGACCGGTCGAAGGAGCCATGTGGCTCAAGCGGGGTCACCTGGGACTGTGGGCGATGAGACGGGATGGCTTGAGGGTCGGAGACCCTCAAGCACCACGGTTTTGGCCTAGTCGGTCAAGGATTTCATCGAATCCGTTACAATCTAAGTTAATAGTAAAAATTTAAAAACTCTCACCATAAATTCCCTCAATTAATGAAATTTATTTCTCGTATTTTCATTTTTAGGCTCCTATGGATGCACAATGGAAGGGCAAGTTCCCTTTCAATCCATGGGGATTTTTTTACCCTATTGCATTAGATCTTAAAACTCAATTCAACCTTTCATATGTAAATGCTAAGGAATTTTTCAAATCACTAATTTTTCTTTTATTGTCATGCATGTTTGACTTACTAATTTTATTGAAAGTTAATGGTTTTCTTGGTTTTTTTCCTTAAGACCAATTGCAAGGATATTTGAAGGGCGACACACTATGTGCAGCATTTAACGGACAATTAGTTCCCTAAATTTCTTGTTTTATTTTTGTTTTCCTTGCATTATGCGTTTTTAATTGTACGTTATTTGCTCCCTATGTCAATGGCAACTCCAATGGTGGATTCCAGCACAGCACAGTTCTGTTGTGATTCGTATGAGCCATTTCTATGCGGTTTTCGCTGATTGGTGATCGATGCGTATTTCGCTTCTTTTTCGGAGCTACTGTGCAATACTGCTTGATTCTCCTACAAAGGTATTACCCCCTCCCGCCCAAAGAACATGTATTTTTTCTCTTTCAGGCTGGGTATCTTAGACGCCAACGTTTGCAACGATGAAACGTGTGACGAAATGCTTGAAGAAAGAGTTGGTTTGCCAAACTATGCTGTTCAAAGCAACTGAAATAGTTAATGAGGAACCGCACTTCAGACAAAACTAGGAAAGAAAGTGAAGGATGAGGGTTTCTCAAAAGCCGGCAAGGGGCCGCCGCCCAGTTCGAATCGGCTATGTTGTGCGCACCGCAGCAAGCCCTGAGCAACCAATCGCCGTATGCTCGGAAAAGAGGGCTGGATCTGTATCGGGAAGGAAAATGATTATCGAGGCGGTTCGTTTCCCGCCACCATCCAGACGCGCATCTCGAGGGTTCCCGCTGCGCTGCTAGCCTTGCAACCCCCATCCTCAAGGAAAGAGCAGGTGATGACCCAAGCCTTGAAAAACCTTTCCTTTTCCGGCAAATATATCCAATCTGCCGTGTCATTGACGTAAATCGTAAAAAAAAAACCACGACAAGGTCAGGTGCCTATTCTGACAGAAAATAAATAATACCAATTGATTTCTTGATCTGATTTGATATATACCTTGATCGCAAATCATTACTATGAATACCACCCTTCGTAGACGTCACCAACCATGTATGCCAATCTAATGGCCAAAGTCAGTGAGAAGAAAATAAATGGACATAAATTTTTGTTCAGCCTGCTGAACATTGAAATTCTGAAATCTTCTGATTTACACGATATCTTCCATAAAAAAAACCCTGAGATAAGCATGGGTGGGGTTTGTCGATTTTGTCCGTCGTTCAACATGTCTTCCATTCTCAAAATCCTTACATAAAAACCGTAATAAATCTCCTGAATATCATTCTTCTGCATTCTTATTTTATTAATTTTGGTTGGACGATGATGAGTAGCATAAATTGACCCAGGGGTCCGTGTTCATTCTGACTCTCGACGCGAGGACCTCATTTCACAAGGCCTCTCCGCCGAGGCCCGCATCTGAGCGGTGACCGATGCGAGGGCCCACTTGCTAGATTCACAATTAGACACTTCCGGTTCTGCTGCTAGTCAATGATTGCCCGCTTATGGGAGAAGTTGGTCAGCGCTACTCATCCGTAGTGAGGAGTTGCACTTTGAAAGGTCGTCTAAGATTAAACGGAAGACCTGGATAACATATAAAAACTCAAAGAAACACGTCCATTAGATCTTCGAACATCTGGAACCACATAGCTGTCTAGCAATCGCTATAAGGTCCTTACGGTCGTGAAAACCAGTGTGCGGAAGAACGAACGAGCGATAGGGTGCCTGTACGACAATGGACATCTTGATTTGCCTTTTGGACATCGCTTGTGCTTTTGGAATGCAAGAATGAGCGAAAGGGCCCCGCCATTGTTATTATTGAGCGGCAAGGCAGCCTTGTTGTTCAGCTACGTCGTTATGGCCCCGTGGTTCACGAACAAGTAAAAAGGGCCTTGTAGTCGAGCCGCATACCCGAGCAGGGCTCTTGGTTCGAACTGCGCTTATGAGTCTCGATTAAAAAATCCAAACATCGCACATGTTTACACACACACATGAGAAATGTTTTTATTACAAACACTTCATTCGTGACTACTTGTCTCGATGGAATTCGACAAGATTTTCTCAATTTGGAACTATGTCGGCGTCATGCATATCTACCGGTTGCGGGCGGGCATCTAGCAGTTATGCACTCCGACAATGGGCATTCTCGTTTTACGAGGACACATTGCAAAAACATTCAAGACTGTGGGGAAAATGTGGTCGTGAATGTAAGTGAAATCCACAGTACGATAAGGCACTTTGGAGAGATTTATCCTTATTTTTGCCTCTTGACATAACCAACTGATGCGGGTGGGGTACGTTAGGACCAAAATTAGAAGAGTGGTTGGTTATGGCTTCTCGTGAACTACATTAGGAAAAAGAAATCTTTCACTACATTTATTTCCTCCAAAGCGTGAATTTAAATAAAACACATAGCCTTCAACAAGGTTTCTTCTTAATGAAGTTGAAAACTCCAATAAGGTGTCAGCAACCCGCTTAAAATGATCTTAGGTGTACCTTCGCACCCTTTGTTCGTCTAGTTGTAAACCCATACGATGTAGGCCATGAGTGGTTCTGAGCGTTGTTGGGAATGTTGCACGCTCGTTTAAGGATGTGGAACGCGTGGGGTTGGGCTTCTCAATTGTGCCATATGGGTGAGGTGAAATAGGAAGGCTCAGCTAACGGACCACGCTTGATTACATGACATCTTCTTTCATGGGCCTAAGAACAAGTTACAGATTTTCAAAGGGCTTGTTCGAGGAGAAATGTTGGTGCAAGCGAGTAAGCTAGAAGGTTGTATTGTATAGCCTATTGTAGAGAAGGAATCAATGTCTAGCTTTCTCATCAAAAGGGCAATAAGAACACATGGCTCTGTTGTCCAAAATCATGAACCGGATGTGATGGATGACCGGGATAGAGCGAAAGAGATCTTCGTGCACATACAAGGCCAATCAAAGCATGTGATGGCTACTCTTCTCTCCAATTAGCATCACAACTTGGGCAATTCTTTGTCAACAAACAAGGCGCATGTATATCTTTATTAGAAAGAAGGTGGGACTACTGAACCTATATGGCTCAACTTCGGGTCATGCGAGTAAGCTAATGGACATAGCAACAACCAAGCCCAAATTGTGTTATTTGCTAGATGTATGGCACGCTGGTCGTGGGGCAACCCATCGATGTACTAGCAACATCGATGTTCCACACCATGGATACATTGACACATCAATGTATGCACTGATGTATCGATGCTTGAGGTACTCCTGATAACACTGGAAATATCTGAACAGAACCAACGCAGTCGAGGAAAACAAAGTCTTCATGACGATGGGTTATGTGTTGGATTGCACGAGAGTCAATGATTCAAGTGCCACTTGCCTCACGAAGTGTCATCCACATCAACCAATGTGCCACAGAGTAGAGGGGTACAAACTCCAAAGAGCACAAGTACGTGAACCATCAAGTCACGTAGTACTGCGAGGCCAAGTGCCATCCTTGTCACAGCCTGATTGAGCTTCCACACTACCACCATCATGCTCGAGAGACAGCATAGTCAGAGAAATTTATGGAACACTAGATTATGTCAACTCATTCATAATTCTGTGGATATGAAGCACTAGTAGGTGACAAAGCTCTGCGATAGTGGGAGCTATGGATGACGCTCTTCAAAGTCTCATGTTACTGCTCTCACTATTGTGGCTGTTGTCGCTGATGTTGCTACGGGTGCTACTCATGTACGTAAGATGAAATGAGGAGGGGTGGTGCGCCTCACTATGAAGACGACTCAAAAATACTGTCAGGATAACAATCTGAAGACGTTTATTCAGGAGATGTGCTATTGAAAAAAATGATGTTTCGGCAAAAAGAAATGGTGAAGTGTGGACGATGACATCATCATCCACAGTGATGAATTCAACATGGAGGTCATCTGAAGTGAGAAAAATCAGAAGGATGACATGTAAGATTCTTTGAAGTCAATGATTGTGGTTGCACATGGTGTACAAAAACATCGTGATTATCTATGTATCATGAATTCTGGAATTTGTTTAGATCTACGAGTGTGGAACTATCTGCATGCTATGATGTATAAAGCGAGGTCAAAATGGTCCAGATAGAGAGAAATATGTATTTTCAACCCTTACACGTCAAGGATGGTAGTCACACCAGATAGTCGCATTCTCACACACTGTGGGTTGAGGTAGGTCTACCATGATTGAGTTTTTCAGAATGCTTCACAGATGTCTCGACAAAATCACGTGCTTCACTTGCTTATGGAGAGGGTTGGACAACCCAGTGCTATTGCTGTTATTGTTGTGATTATTTCTCTGGTTTCTATCATTGGCTAATGTTGTCAGCCAGACACAATCCGCCGTGGTAGGACCTCTCAAGACCTCAGCTGTAGTTGTGCACTCCACTACTGCATCAAATGATTTCATAACAGAATCCTCTGCTGCCATTACTACCATCCACTTGCAGTGACGGTGTGGTGTTGCTTCTTCCGCTGCCATTATGACTCCTTCCTTACTGTTGCTGCCTGCTGGGGTGGGTCACCGTGGTGAGGTAGGTCCTCCTAGGATGCAGGTGTGACTCCCATTGCTGATGTTGTTTCTACATATCTACTGCACAGCTTACTAAGGGACGCCTCACTGCTCTAATACCATGAAAAACTGCCTAGACACTTCCTAGCCTTGCTTTCAGTGATTTGGTAATGCTATGCAGGTAGCTGATGCACAAGCACACAAGGCAGGTGCAACGACAACAATGGTTTGTCTAGGAGAAATGCGCATAATTCCATAAGAATTGGAAGTTTTAAGACGGAGAGAGAATTGACAACTGAAAATCTCATAGCATAAGTAGCTGCTGCAATGCTTGGCGGGCCACACACGTAGTAGGATCAGTTTGCCCTAAACAAGCCTAAAAACTACAGTTTCAGAGTCTTGAGTTGGTGCAACGACAGCACGAGCACATACGTCTAGTATCAATCGGTGGACACATGATACATACCATGCAAATCTGGCTCAAAGCCAGTCCACCAAGAAAATCCTAGTGACTCTAGAAAAAGGACAGAGTGCTCAATTAAGCGTGGAAACCGTTTTACAGTTGCAGATGGGTGGATCAACACACGACAGTGCTCAGGTGACAACTGAGCTCACATCATGGATTTGCATGAGCATGGACACGGCCGAGTGGTGACACTTAGCTATAAACATAGACGTGGACAACTCACATCACAACAAAATAAGTGGCCCATCTTGGGAAAGGATAATGTGAAGATAGTTGTTCATTTCCATTGCTGTTATGTGGACGAAAGGAACACATAATCCTATGTGGCTACTTGTGTGGCTACTATGAAGGAGGGCAAAATCGCCCAAGCAATCCATTGAGATTTTGGATAACCGATGTTGATACTGAGCATAACTAAAATGTCGTGAGGGTGGGGCCATGGATGGTATTTGGTGAGGAAGTTAAAGAGGGGAGTGTCCAGTTAGTGTAGGATAGAAGGGGTAGGAGGGGAATGTATGAATATAAGTGAAAATTTAGTTTTGGGATGGCGTTGATAGTAATTATGGTGAAAATGTTGACCCCCCTTGTTTTTTCACCCGTGACCCTCATATACCCCTCTGTCGGAACAATAATCCCCATCCGTCCCCCCGTCGGAATAATAGGCCTCATCCTCCCCTCCACCAGAACGACAAGCTCCATCCGCCCCTCCGCCAGAACGATGAGCCTCATCCGCCCCTTCGCCAGAACGAAAAGCCTCATCTGCCCCTGCCTCGAAACGATAAGCCCCATCCGCCCCCGACCGGCAACAAAAGCCCCATCTGCCCACCCGTTTCACCATGCTCGAACAGGGATTCATGTCTCTGCTCGAGCATGGTAAAATCGAGAATGTGGTGCTGGATCGCAGTCCTCCATCGCGGCCATCGCAATGGAGGGCCGCGGCCCAATTAAGAGGTGTGGGGAGGGGGAGGGTAGGACTCGAAAATGCCAGCTGGCATTTCATCAACCCTCCCCCTCCCTCTCCACCCCCTTCGCAGCCCACCAGCTCACCCACCCACCCGCTCGCGAAACCCTCGCGATTGAGGGCTGTAACAGAACTGGTGACGAGGACTGGGGGTTGGGGGGCTTGGAGCGCCGGGGATTCCGACCGACAGGCGTCGGCCGGAATCACCCATGGGTACTAGAAAACCCCTCATTTGTTCCTGTTTTCATTTTTGCTTAAATGTTTACCCATGTTTGACATACAAACCATACACAAACCCACCCTAAAATTACACCCAAAGTTTTTGGGTTTTATTTTTGCACAAGAACCTGCTGGACCTTGCGGTAGCGGGGCCCAAAAGCTTCCCTTTCAATACATAGGGATTCTGAAACCCCCCACGCAAACTCCAGGCAAACCACTTCCGAAAAATCAGAAACCCTTTTATAAAGGAGTTTGTGATTGTTAGGCCAAAAAAGGTGACGTCAGCATATCGACACCGCATGCCATGCGATGTCGACATGCTATCTTTTGACAAACGAGAGGTGTATATTGTTTGTTTTCTACGCCTTGAACCTGCGTCTGTGCAAAAGGGGTGGATGGGGCTTATTTTTGTGAGGCAGGGGCGGATTATGCTTATTGTTCTAGGGCAGGAGCGGATTAGGCTTATCTTTCCGACGCAGGGGCGGATGAGGCTTATCGTTCAAACACAGGGATGGATGGGTCTTATCGTTTTGGCGGAGGGATGGATGGGGCTTTTTGTTCCGACGTAGGGGCGGATGGGGCTTATCGTCCGAAACGAGGGATATATTGGCTTTCCGTCCTAGTAATTAATTTGGTTGCAAGATTTTTCCCAGGTGATGAAAAAGGCTTGCAGGCATTTAAGGGAGGAGTTCCATGTGTGAGCGGGATCAAGTGTTGGACAAAACATGTTTCTAAGTATACGGACAGGTTCTGTGAAAAGGGCGTATGGGGATGTGGTAAGTATCTCTGTACTTGGTGCGGAGATCCATGTGTAAGACGCCAGTTCTGAATATGCGAGCAGGTAGTGTAACTTCCTTGGGGGATGTGAGGATGAGTATGACATCATCAGCATACTCAAAGGGGGTTTGGGGTCAAGGAAGAACTGGTATCCATAACAGGTGAACCTGGAACGTGTCTGTGATTGGTTTGTGTACAGAAATGAAGAGGAGGGGGGCAATCAGGCAGCCCTTGCAGACACTGGAGCATAAGAGGAGCTCCGTCTGAATTGTATTAAGGTGGAAGTGTGTAGTTGTGTTCAAGTGTAGGAGATCTATCCACCAGAGGAAAGTCTGAGGTAGTCCAAGGTTGAATTGGAAGTGGAAGAGATATTGTCAATCACTAACATGTATGTTTATTTCTTACGTATGCCAACATACAATGTAGAGGATTTTGTGTGGGTTTAGCATAATGGTGAAAATCATTACATTGGAGGGAGTGAAAAACTACATTTCCCAATGACAATACCTGGCTGGTCATCATGTATGGTGTGGAGTAATGCCTTAATGAGCCAAGTGGAAAGTAGCTTGGCCATAATTTTTTAATCCATATTGATGAGTAAGATGGAACAAAAGTTCCAAATGCTATGCAGGTCTTGGTTTTATTTCTCTTTCTTTCTATGAGAGTGGTGATTGATGAAAAGAAAGAAGGGTATGCATGCTTTTCCCTCTAGTCATATCGGACTTGAGA
Source organism: Penium margaritaceum (assembly GCA_023375785.1). NCBI lineage: Eukaryota > Viridiplantae > Streptophyta > Zygnematophyceae > Desmidiales > Peniaceae > Penium > Penium margaritaceum. The sequence goes on from SZWC01014880.1 coordinate 12,366, forward strand.
CTGGCGGGCTAGCTAGGCTCCAAATGAGTCCAAGGGTGAATCCTGATCTACCAAGTCGGGGAGACTGACTATGGTTACTTTAAAACTAGAAATATATCAGTAATGCAATTTTTTTTGTTATCATACAACTGAATAAATGGATTATAGGGATTTGATATTGAGGTGTTTTCAATAGGAAATTACATCTGGTTTGAACTCCAGGGAGAGTAAACTTGGCATCCCAAACTTCTCGCCATGTGATAGGGAAGAAAGTGACACAAAATTGATTCACGATTCAAAGAAAGATTGGACTTGAGATGATCCAGAAATAACCAAAACAATCTTTTGTCTTCGATGGACACACGTGCTGGAAAGGAGGCTATACCAAACAGTGAAGAACGAAGCAATGTTCAATCATTTCGTCCTCGTCCTGAAATGGACAGTCACATTAACAATTATACTGGAACGGAGTGCAACTTGCAGCAAACAGAGTGTGAAAAAAATTTAGTTTTTGATGTCTTTGACCACAATTCTGAAGGGAAGGATGTAGTTCTTGGCACAAATAGATCTCCAAAAAATTCGTGCCTGAAGAAAAATCTCCTTCTGGATCTCCTCATACCACGGAGCGAAGTCATGCCACTTACGGAGTCGGTCACGTATTGTCCTCAACAACACTAGCTTGGTTTGAGACTTGGCATGATATCATGTCAGATTGTGTGTTGAAGGCCGACCATCTACTCCACCAATGAAACAAAACATTGGACAAGTTCCTTACCTAGGTGTATTGATGCAATAGGCCATGGATCAGCTTGTGGAGTGAGCTCTATGGGATCAGCTTCAAGAGGAACCGCCAATGAGATTCTTTGATGAGGAAAGTGGGAAATCCTTTTGGTTGACACACATATGATATTCGTGATGGTGAAATGTGTATGATGGAGATGTGCTAGCAAATCATAGGACCCAACAATGATAATGTGTTGCAATTAAATGTTTAGCATGTCAATGATATATATATTTGGACCCATCTTTGTGTTGTCGAACAAGACAAAGTTGATCACATTGCAATACCACCAATATTTATACCTTCATTCAATAACCAATTTCTTGATGAGGAAGGCCAAAATACAAGGGTTATTATTTAAGATGAATGTCCCAAATGTTTTACAATGTGTAATTATTACCTCGACTATTTATTGCTGGGGGAAATAATTGGATTGGAAAACACAGATAAGCTCTAAGCATCCTTCATCCTGGGGTGATCCATATGATTCTCCAATTTCAAGATAACTGGATGAGAAGAGAAGAAGTTTTCCTACTTTAGAAAATGTTACAGAAATGAGTTGGTGCATTCCCATTTGGTGTCTCCGGACATGAGGTAATGAGAGTATCCAATTGGCTACCTGCACATCAACCTTCACTATGGGCCATCTTCTGCTTAACTTCCTCATTGAAGGAGGGAACATTTATAGTAGAAGCAAATATAGGCGGATAACGTGGCCATTACCTTCTCTTGGTGTGCTGGAATGGAAGAGGTCAAGGGGAAGGATTTGTTTGTCGTTGATGGTGTAGGTGGAAAAACAAAAGTGTATATACATGCCAATTGTGGCTGCCCTAGTATGTATGGGAGCTAGGAGGATATAAATGGATGTAATCTACATGACATTATGTTACATATATACACTTGGATAAGTGTTGGTAAAGTGGGATGGAGGTTAGGTGACCATGAACGGAACAGATGGGGAGTCGAGGGAGGTACAAATATGGATGAGGTATATTCCGCGATGGTACATGCAAGCCCTGTAGATCGAGTGCATGTTCAGATGCAATGAGCAGACTTCTGGTGTTTATTTTGAGATGTGAGGATGAGGGTGTTATGACCAGAAATGCATGAAATAATTCCAACGATGGGGTGTTACCTGCATTCCATGAAGGTTGTTGTGCAGCAGGTCTCTGGAAAGGGTTCCGGTATATGGATGAAGATAAATGGTGCGATGGGCTAACCTTGTCACTACCGAAGAAAAGGGAGGATATAAAAGTGAGTTTTCCAGCGGTGACTAGTCGTGTTGAGCCATGGTGATGGAAGAGTTTCATCCAATTTATGAAGTTTTAAGGAAGGAAAAGATTTCAATGAATGCAGACAAAATAATTTTTATTAAGAGAATCATACGTTGATAACTAAGAACTACAACAGTGATGATATGCAGGTATCCAGATGATGAAGGTATTGGAGGCGCGACGATGAATTCTGGACATTATGCCCTGAGGCAAGCCATGTTTGGTCTTAATGAATGTGATTTTGAATAGGTTTGCTTGGAGTTTGATATGGCTTTTGTGCTTGATACCAAAATAATTTTTTGCGTACACTTTGCAACATGATATGGATTACCTTTTAAGTGAATGAGAGTGGTGAGATTTAACGTTAAGCCCCCCATTTGTGATGGGTCTGCCAGGAGATAGATATGGTCAGTCTAGATTATTTACCTTCCTCCAGGTTGGTCTAGGAGGGAGGCGCTTAGCTTCCGTAGCCCCTTGACTGAGACCTGAGATGGGTTTTGAATTAGAGGTATGAGAGGTGGAGAGATATGTTCAGAGACTTAGGAAGATAGAGGTATGTCTGTCATGTGTTTGACATGTTTGTTGAAGTTCATGCTATGATAGAATTTGCCTATACGGGATGATGTCTTTTGTGCTGCTGAATGGAAGGTGTAGATAATTGAGGAGGGGCATGAACCTTTGAGGTCACAATCTGTAAGGGTTTTTAAGATGGCAGGTGCATATTCCTCTCTGGCAGCTTATCAATGTTCCATAAGGTGGTGCTGAAATCACACAGTAGGAGATCAGTTGGGGTATCAGATGAAAAGGATGGAAGGGAGGGCCAGAATGCCTTTCTGTCCTTATGATTAGGAGGGGCGTAGCCAGAGGTGATAGTACATAAGAGTTTATAGAAGGTAAAAGTGTGTTCAGCAATTTGGGAGTTTTCAGCAGGATATGTTTTGAGGAGCTCAAGCTTCCGGGGGTGGTATAAAAGGATTGGTCACTGTGTGTGTGGGAAGCCAGAAAGAGTGCACATAATTTTCCATCTTTTCATTTCATTCTCCCCCCCCCCCCCCCTTATTTTGGAGACCTTCTCTAATGTGTCCAGTATAGAGTCTACAATACAACAGATCGTGGGTGTGTGCATATCTAGGAGTGCCAGGAGGTGTGGTAGTTTTTCCTCCCCTTTGATACCATTGATGTTCAGGCACACTAGAGACATGTGCTCTTGTGAGGAGGTAGTATGACTTTGTCGCTTGACACTTTTTCGTTCTGCTCTGGCTGACGGTTGGCGTTTGCATTTTGAGCTGTCTAGGGGTGTGTTAGCGGGTTTTTTGTCCTTGACTGGTAGAGTACATTTCAGTGTTTTACGGTTGGACCAGTGTTTCTGGTGAGTACCCTTTCTCTTTCTGGTGTCCTGTGGAGGGGGGGGGGGTGTGTAGAGGAGGGGGGATTGCGTTGGATGTGTGTGTGGAGAAGGGATAAAGCTGCAATGGAAATTAAAGAGATTGCAGTCATGTGGCAATGAGTGGCTTGTTTGTTGATTAGAAGAATCACATGTGGAAGGGGTTGATCAGGAAGCTGCCTTGGTATAGGGCAAACTGTGGCAGGGGGCTCAGAGGGAGGTGTCACTTTTGGTAGTTGGCACATGTGAGGGTCATGGAGGTGATAGGTGTCATTCTGGGTGGCATCTCTTTTTCCTGTCGTGGGAGAGTGTGGAAAATTTGTAACCTGATGTAGCCGCGTTTGGGGGGGCTTAGTTGGACTATTCTGGGAGACAACTAGGCAGGGCTGAGGTGAATCCTGGGGTGAGCTGGGTGCTGGAGAAGACAGGGGATGGAGCAATGGTGTGACACTATGTTCTTGATATGGTTGTGGTGGCATACGTGAGGTGTTCACAATCCCTGTGCCGAGGTGCCATGGAAAAAAGGGTTGTGATTTGAGGGAGAGTCCCAGACCTGGGAGTCATACTACAGGGTAACTGCTAGGGACAGGGTTTGCTGGGTGTGAATAGGTTTATGGGATGAATGTTTGATTTTCCGGGTCTGGTCGGCAAAAATGAGTTGCTTGGGGTCATGGAAGTACCGAACCTTAAGTTTAGGATTGTGTGTGTTATTGGAGTTTTAGACCAGGGGAGCCACGTGAGGTGGATACTAGATAAGAAGTGATCTTTGTTGAAATCATACCATTTTGTATTGGCTTTGCCAAGGCTGGAATGTGTTGAGACTGAATTACATGCTCCATGGAGGGAGTGATCTGCCGCAACACGTATGAGCGGAAAGGCGGTGGGGGGCCGAACTGTGAATTGAAGGTTCCAAAGTAAGAGTTTTGGGTCATAGTTTTTTTACAAGATATGGGAGTTTTCCCCTCGAGCATGTGTTTAGGAGAATTCCAGGTCGGCCAGAGTGATGATGAGATAAGTTTTGAGCAGTTTTGGTTAAGATTGAGAGAAGATTATGTGTAGTAAACCATCAAGGGCTTGGATTGTGTTTGCCGGAGGGATGATTAGTTTCCAAGAGATAGGGATGACATGATGAGAGTGGGGGAAAGGGAGAGTGGAGACTGTGTATGCGGAGGGTTGAGGAGATATTGGATGAGTGGTCAACGAATATTTATGATGTCGGAAGACCAAACTGATGAAATGAATCTTAAAAAAAATTGAAACTAGCACAGAATGTAGGAGTAGCTCGACAAAACGACTGAGATCCAGCGCTAGGATTGACAAGGTACCTTCTGCCCACTTGAGATGTACATTTGCTGCTATTGGAACAGAAAGAGGCCCCACAGTAAGATTGTGGAGCAAAATACGAAGATGCTACTGGTGTTGACCAATCCGGTAAAAATCAGGGTGCAGCCATGGCTGGCGGGCAGGCATGGCAGTAGGTGCTGTAGTGGTTGATGGCGACACAATGAGTGCAACGGGTTTCACTTGGGGGTCTAGCCAGCTGAAGAATACTGGCCTGCATTTGGATAGAGAAGTGAGAGAGCCAATGAAAGTATCAAATTGACCAGCGAGTTGGGATGGATTCATGTGTGGTTGATTTTTGGTCCAGGGAGGGGTACCTGAGACCTTCACAGATGGAACTTGCGCTAAAGCACTTCGAGATTTTTTTTCACATTCACGATCAACGGTTACTGAGTGGGGTTCACCAAGTGTGCCAGACGTGCATTTTTGTGCATCATGGTGCTGATGTGCTCAAGCAAACCATCAAGGGAAGAGCCTGTGTAGCCGCCGTATGCTAGATAGTTGCAAACATGGTGCTCGGCTTTCCTGCCAGCATTTGAAAAAGATGATGTTGTTGTTTGTGTGCCACAGCATAGAGAAGGTCAAGTTGCCAATCTAACGGTCTGCGGGACTAGAGCATATGTTTCAATAGGGAGTGAGGGGGAATAGCAGTAATACAAGAAAGAAACTTACTGTAATGGCTATCCCCTTCAGTAATGCTGTGCACGTTGTTTAGCGGGTGTGAGCATGTGACAGGAAAGAGATTGTGGTACTCAGAGTGATGACTATTGTTGAAAAAGTTGCACACCAGGCCTAAGAAATTGAGAATGATTTTCTTTGAGCTCCTGGTTGGGTGATGACTGGAACCACTTCCAGGAAATCCGGGTCATTTAGGTGCAGGATGGGGATGCTCAAAATGGTAGAGGTGGTAATGCCAGTAATGGATTGGATGAAATGGGGGAGGTGTTTGACCCCTGCCACATATGATTTGCTGCTATATTCTGGTATGTAGATGATCAGGAAATGAATTACTTCCTCAAAGCCAAAGCAGCCTGGTGCATTGCAAAGGGAGAAGATCCGCTCCTTTGGGTGGAACAGTTTGTGTGCCTAGGACTCAGGAGAGGTCACTTTAGTAGGAAAAACTTTGATACTTGGCTCATGCACTTTAGGGCAGGAAAGCATGTTATGAGATCAGGCTAATGGAGATAGGAAGAGCGTAGGAGTGAATAGGAGGGACAAAGGACTTGTGGCCTGGACAATGTACGGAGAGTGTGTGATGGACAGGACGGAAAATTACTCCATTTTATTCAACCACTTACACCGAGTACTTGGCCATTAGTGTTTGTCCACAAAAAACATTCTCCGAGGAGAGGATCTTGGCTGAGGCAAGAGTGGAGGCTGGGACAACCCCAGGGTGGTTGCGGTGGAGCATTTCCAGGAAGACTTTGGTGATACGATCTCCCAGGTTTGTGGCCGTGTCAGGAAAAACATGGTAAAAAATCTGAGTTATGGTTAATCACCTCAAATTCACGTACTTGTTGATCAGTGTATCAAAAGTGTATTCCTTCCTGCAAACATTTTTCTCAAAAAAACTACATGAATCCATGTCAGCAAATCCCAGATGTACATTCCTTGTTTAGAATGAAAAACATAATGGGCTCTATGTGATGTTTAGTAGTTCCTCCAAACTGTCCATGCTCACTAGTTTGTTCACTTCCTAATAAACTTGGTGATACACATTTTCACGGGTGAGGAAATTGGTCATATATGGAAAATCTGGTGAAACGTCTTCACACAGTCGTCAAAGTAAATGCTTGCCTGGTGGTTGACCGCCGGTGCTGAACAATGTTACGGGCCAGCAAGAGGCGCCTGGTGGTTTCCACGTCAGCACATGGAGGGGCCTGAGCGGGGGCACGTACCGAGTTGTTGAGGGGGGCCAGTGGATCAGGCTGGGGATCTCTGTCACCTGAATCGTCTAAGAGGCTGCTGGATCCAGAGCCGGAGGAGTCATGCTATTGTGCAAGGATTGGGCTCGTCAAAGGGGAGCCATGTTTATCTGCAGGGAAGAAAGTGGTGGGGGTTGGTTTTTGGAGTGAAATTGTCACGGACGTTCTGGCCGAGGAGCCCACCATATGTGAGCAGGAAGGATAGGTATGTGAGCATGTGTTAGAAGGGTATGAAAAAGAAGTTAGGAGGGACCGACCTTCTTCTTGCTCCATGGGGTCTAACATTGGGGCCGGTTTCCTTTTCAATTTTGATTTGTGTCTAGAAGCATAGGCTAGAGGCTAACCTCCGGTAGCTTGTGCATAGCTGGCCGTGACTTCTGCAGTCTGATGTTCTAGAGGTCTTTTTCCGAGTGTACACCCTCCATGTTGGAGGGACCTGCGTTAAGGGTAGAAATGGGTCGATTTAGCCAAACGTGTTCAGGGTGGTGAGTCAAGATTGAAAGTCTGCTCAGGGATTGTACGGTGATACTTCAGTGATAAATTTTGAGCGATAAGTAAGCCATCTACATGGGCAAGGAGGGTGGATGTGTATAATTAATTAGTATATGTTCCATCCGTACTTCTGTACAGGGCTTGATTCATGAAAGAATAGGACAGCCATAGGCTGAGCTGTTTTGGCCATCGGGATACCGAAACTACAAATAAATACAAGGCCACAGACGTACTTGAAGTCATGGCCTGCTATGAGAGATTGGGAAGTAAAAGAAGTGGGTCTTCTTCGGAGTGCCAGAGTGAGTGGCTAGAGCGGTAATAAATGAGACTGTTGATGGTGTCCGGTGATAAAAGGACTTGATGTAGCCCTAGAGGAAGGCAACACTGGCAACACCAGGCCAGGCCCAGGGGGGTTGAGGAGGAAGAAAAACAGGCACCTCTGGGCTGATTTCATTTTTATTAAACATCCAGTTTTCTGGAGGTTTTTGAAAGGCCTGAGATCCACTTCACAGCATGATACTCGGATCTTTCTTCAAGTAAAAGACAGTGTCAGATGTCCAAGTAACATAACAGAGGACACTTGGAAAAGTGACAGGCTGGTAAGTGGTAGTGATGTTTTCCCTCCTGTTCCACGTGTGCAGATATGGCCATGTACATGGGGACTTGAGTTCATGCTCGAGGAGAGGTGCTAGCTTGTGGTCATGTCTCGGGTTAGTGCAAGGCATGTGCATAGAGATGCTCATGATGAGAGTCATGCATGACACAAGGCGTCGCCATGGCTCAATGTGAGACCTGCGACGCAAGGCGGTTGGAGTCTTTACTGTATTCAATGTTGATTTTTGGAGTTCACGGCACATGGATGGAGCAGCTTTCTGAGTCAGATTGGCTGTGATCTTGGTAGATGATGAGCTGGAAAGCGTGATTTCCGGGGCCGCCATGTTTCTTCCCACATTGTTAGTGGAGTTTTGGTTGATTGTGGATGGAGGTCTAAGAGCGGTTGGAGGTCAGATTAGTGTGTTAGAATGGAAGGACAGGGGAAACAGTGTCTCGGTTAGAAGAACAGCTGGAGGTGTATGAATGGAAGAACAATGTGCTTGGATGCCTGCTCTTGCATGCCAGCTGCAATTGGAAGAATGGTTGTAGAAGTATCACAAACCCATTCCACCAACAATGGAAGAGATCAAATCCAATGATATCCTCGCTGATAGATGAACATCACTGGGTCAATTGCGTATTTACGAATTTTCCGCAACAGCTTGGAAGTGCTTGCCATGTCGGAAACTGCCACTTCCCTTGTGGGAGGTTGGGCGTTTTTGCGCAGTGCCATAGCCAACTCAGAAAAGTATATCATCTACTAGTGACTCGCCGCATTTTCGCCAGTCATCCAGCCACTTTCGACTTTGCTGAATGTGCTTTGGCACGTGCAAATTGTTCTCCAACTCTGCCTTTGTTGAGAGGGAACCTCCCGCGTCCCGCTACCACGAGGCTGTTGGTTTTTTCGCATCTCTCATTGTGCTCTCTTGTGTCCTCCCGGCTTGTGTACATCGGCGTGCAGATGACTGACGGTGGGACTCGACGCTGCTGGAGTGTCGTTCGGTGGAGCTGACGCACACCGAGGCCTACACACAGTTCGCTAGAGCCTCCTCCCTACGACGACGTGCTCAGCCCCATCGATAGGCCTCCTCGGCGGTCGGGCCACCGGCGGTCACTGCCAATGCACATGCTATCTGCATGCACTTAGCACTGGATCTGACTGTACCATTGCGTCTGCAGCGTCATGCTCTGCTTAGGGTCCAAGTCTCATGCTAGCGTGGCACTGTTTGGCACCATGGACTATCGTAGGCACTGCCTGGGTTCGGGCAGCCATAACTCCTTGCTGCTAGTTTTCTAGCTGTTTCTGACCGCACGACTGCGTTTGCAACATTTGTATCATGGTATGGTCCAGTTTTTAGGCAAAACGGACGACGCCCAGGTTTTCGGCTGTCGACCATCTGGCAGAGCTTAGGGAGAAAACCCTGCCTGCCAGAAAATAAGTCTGTTTTCCGATTTGGTGGTTAGCTGAGTAACAAGCTCTACAGAGCTGGGAGGGGGAGCTAGAGCTTGGAGGGATCTCCCATTGTTGTTCATTCTTCATTTCTAATCAGTCACTTCCAGTTTTGAGTTGCTTTCTGGTGCTAACACTGGCGCGCGCACTTCTCAGTAACAAACCTAGAGCACTCGGACATAGACTATAGAGCGACAGACTGAGGGGGCAATAGACTAAGCAATGAGCGTAGAAGCCCGTACGCTACATCAACAATGCTACTATCGCAACTTGTTCTTTAACGGTTTTAAACTTGGTATCAGAGCCAGAGCGTAGAAGCTACAGCAGACAACTAGCGTACAGGTGCCTGACTACGCCGGCTGACCGCCATATGCACCGGTGTAGGGGAAATGCAGCCAGATTTTTTCCGGCAGCATTGACCCGCCTGGTGGCGGCGTCAGATTTTTTCCCACAGCCACTGGGCCAAGGGAACCGCTGCAGGAATTTCCGGCACCATTGACCCCCACGTGTGACACGAGGAGGTGAGCGGCAAGCCGCGTCAGGCATCTGCTGGCGACGACGCACATGGTTACCAAGGTGCAGTGACAGGCAGTAGTAGCCTGCAGTAGTAGTAGCAGCTTGCAATAGTAGCAAGCAGTGGCAGCTGTAGCCAGTAGCAGTTGTGTGCAACAGCAACAACCGAAAGTAGCAGCAGCTCGTAGGAGCTTACAGAAGCAGCTGTCCTCAACAGTAAGCAGCAGTAGAAGCCAGTAGCAGTAGTAGCAGCAACGGTAGCGAGGAGCAGCAATAGCAGCAGCAGTAGCAACAACAGCCGGCTATAGCAGTAGCCAGCAGTAGAAGCAACCGGCTACAACAACAGTAGTAGCAAGCAGTAGCCGACACCAGCCAGCAACAGCCAACAGCAGTCGTTGTAGCAGCAGCCACGAGTAGCAGCAGCTACAGTTGCTCGCAGCCCGTTGCTTGCCACGAGCAGCGAGCTACAAGTAGCGAGCTCGCTGCTCGCAGCGAGCAGCAAACAACAAGCAGCCAGTTGCGAGCTCGCTGCTTGCAACTCGCTGCTCACAACGAGCAGCGAGGTCGCTATGACAAACAAGAAGGAAAAAAAGGGAGAACACAAAAAAATCCCCCACCCCACAAGTGGCCCTGCAGCGGCTGCAGCCACCGCCACAGCCGCTGTACCAGCCATAACAGCCGTAGCACCATGCAGCAGCTGAGCAACAGCAGCGGCAGCAGTCGTAGCAACTGTAGAAGAAGTAGTAGCCACTATTGCACCAATAACAATTGCAGTAGTAGCAGTAGTAGCAACTGCTGCAACAACAAACCAGTAGTAGCAGCAGGAATAGCAGCGGCAGGAACAACGGTAAGAGTAGTAGCGGAAGTTGCCGTGTATTTGACACAGCAACAACTCCAGCAACAAACGCTACTAACATCAGCAGTCCTCAGTTGACGTCAAGACTGACGTCACTACTGACATCATCAACACATAAAAAAAAGAAAAAAGGGGGAAGAAAATCTAAAGCAGCAATCCTATAAATAACGCAACAGCAGTTGTTGATGTCAGCCATCCCGGGGCTGACGTCACTGCTGACATCAGGAGCACAAAAAAAACAAGGGGCAACAAAACCCACCATGGCCAACTGCTCCAGTGGGGAGGGGTCCTCCTCTCTTGGGGGGATCCCTAGCCTCCCTTTCTTGCAACAACAGCAGCAGTAGTAGTTATAGTATCAGTAGCAGTAGTAGTAGCAGCAGCAGACTCAACTACAGCAGTAATAGTAGCAACAACAGCAATAACAACAACAGCAGTAGCAGTAACAGTAGTCCACAGGCTTCGTCGCGAGCGCCTCCGAACCCCTGGGCACCATTGAGCAACAGCTTGCCGCACTGACGTAGAAACTTGCAGCACTATAGCTGTTGGCATCACAGACTCATACCAGTGCCCTACTACCTTTCCTTCCTTTGGACACGCCAGTCCCACTCTGTCGGCTACCACGCATTACATGGCACAGCAACAGACTCAGTGCCAGCGGTAGACAGTGACCGCAATCCTTGGCCCCACTCTGGGTGCCGACCACAGGCCAAAGGACTTTAAGACCCCGTCCCGGCCGCTTCAAGCCGGCGAGCAGTTCTGGAGCTGGGAACTCAGCTTCCGTATCTGGGCACAGGGTGAGGGCTTGTGGGAATACTACACTCTTCCGTACGACTCCACCCAGGTCGACCAGCTGTATGACGCTGGCCGCGCCACACGTTTCCTTGTCACATTCGCTCCTCCGGCATTACGCCTAGCCTTAGAGCCCTTCCTCGGCGACTACACCACTGGCGTGACCATAGATCCTGCAGCCGCATGGCACGTCCTCACCCGTCCCCATCGCCTATCCAGCGAGGTTGAGACCAGCCATCTGTTGCAGGAGTTCAACTCTCTACACATGGGGAAGACCGAAATAGTCACCTCTTATTGGCAGCGGGCTGAGGACATCCTCCATCACCTAGGCACCTCTGCTGCACCTCCTCTGGCCACGCTCCTCACCATCAAGCACGTTGCCATGCCGAAATCTTTATCCACTATACCCAGGATGTCCTTTCCACCATGGCGACCCAGGGCACCCTCATGCCCTGGACATACGAGATCTTTTTCAGGATTGAGGAAGCTCGTTTGGAGACCTGCATCCAGCGCACAGAGACCCTTGCCTCCCTTGTCGTCACTTCCGTGGCCGTCGCTTCCCCCGCAGCTGCTGCATCCACCAGCTTCGTTGTTGACGAAGAAGAAGCTCAAGGGTAAGAAGGGCAAGGGTCCGAAGCAGCAGCAGCCGACCCGGTCTAGTGGTGGTGGCTCGGTTTGCCACAACTGTGGCTAGCTAGGACACGGATGGTACACGTGCCCGTTATTGATGGACGAGGTGCGCGTTATCGCCACCATGCATCGCCAACATGAGCGTCGTCTCGCCTCTGCCACCGTAGCTATCGCTGGCCCTGATGCCTCCACCCCGTCCAGCAACTCCACTCCTCTGAAAGCCACACTAGTCCCACCGTCGCCAGCTCTGTAGCAGCATCATCCACAACCATCGGCACCTCTGTTTCCATTTCTGGTGCAGTCCTCCTTCTATCCGGGCTCCGGCGCTGTCAATCTACATTCCGTCTACACTCCCTGACTGTCCACTCATGAGCGTCAGTTGGAGCAGTTCATCACACTCCAGCTCGGCCTCCCTTACCCTCCCCTTAAGACAGGTGTGAGTTGCATCACCTCCAGCCCGTTTGTCCTGCCCTGCATGACTGAGACTGAGCTGTAGTTGTATCCTACTTCCTCATCCGCCTCGTCGTCTCCCGTGCTCTCTGTCCCTCTGTATGACAACATCGTGTTGCTTGATGATTGGCAGTCTCGGTTCGCGCCACTGTCCAGTACATATGCGTCTCTTGCTTGCTGCCATGTGACCGTTAGTGATTTGGCGACTTCGGTCCAGGACCTTGCCGAAACCTGGATCATCGAATCCAGGGCCACGCATCACATGATCGCCTCTCGTGAGGCCTTCACTGTGCTTGGTCCTGTTGGTGATGTGTCCGGTGTCCGGACGGGTTCCAAACATGTGTTACCTGTCCGTAGCGTCGGCGTCGTTTTGTTCCGTGGTCTTGAGGTTATGTCTTCGTGACCGACATCCTCTTTGTCCCAGATCTTGAGCTTAGCCTTTTGTCCGTCACTGGCCTTGATCGCATGAGCATGGAATTTCTACACTCGCGTGGCATTGGCACTGTGTAGTTATGTCCGTCCGGTCTTGTCGTTCTACACGCCACCGCCCGTGGCAACCTATGGCACGTATTTCGTCTGTCCTCGCCTACCTCCATCCCCTCCCCATCCGCCTTGACAGGCCATGTCTTTGTCACGAGCACACTCTCACCGCAGCACACACGTCTCTTTCACCACCGCCTTTGCCACATCCACTCTACTGTCGTTGATAGCATGCTCCACATCCAGCCGGCCAAGGGCCTAGACCCGGACACCTTCCCCTGGCCGTGCCCCACAGAGTGCATTGATTGCACATAGGGCAAGATGCACCGGTCCACCTACCCTCAGTCATTCTCCCATGCGTCTGCCCCTCTGGATCTCGTCTATTCCGATTTCATGGGTCCTCTCCCTACCGAGTCCGTCGAGGAGCATAGCCGCTATGTCCTCACCCTCACTGAGGACTACTCTCGCTACTGCTCGGTCTTTTGTCTTCGGTAGAAGAGTGATGTTGCTCCAACCATTAAAGACAGGCTTGTCCGTGCGGAGCACAAGTGGGGTCGGTCTCTCCATTGCTTTTGCTCCGATCACGATGACGAGTACATGGGAGAGACCACGACTTTTCTCGCCTCCCAGAGTATCGACCTGGAGACGTCTGCGACTTACTTATCGGCCCAGAACGACATCTCCGAGCGATGGAACTGCACCATGGCTGACGCCGTCCGCACCATGCGAGTTGAGTCAGGCATCTTCGATGGCTTTTCCTTCGAAGTTATGGCCTACATGACGTGGGTCTGGAATTGGATTCCCCACGAACCCCTTCCCTGCCAGTCTACACCGTACCAACATTGGTGTGGTCACGTGTTGACCTCCACCCGGCTCGTGTTTCGGGCTGTGTGGCCATTGTGTGGCTGCCCGTCCCGTAGTAGGGCGGGAAGCTCTCCCCCCACGGGCGTCCTTGCACTTTCCTCGGTATCTCCCGTCAGTCCAAAGCCTGGCGCTTCTAGGATCCCTCCCGACATATCATCATCGAGTCTCGCAATGCCCTCTTTTTTTAGGAGCTGTTTCCTCGCGACCTCGTTCGCTCCGGCTCGTTGGTGTCCCTCCCGTTGCGGGGAGAAGTTGTGAGTCCACTCCCCATCCTGCGGCTTCCGGGTGGCACATCACATGGTCCCTCCGAGCCGATATCCCTAGTCGCGTCCGCTGGCTCCTCCAGGCCAACAGCCCCAGTCGCGTCCACTGGTCCCTCCGGGTTACGAGGTCCAAGTCGCGTCCGCTGGCCCCTCCGTGCTGGCAGCCCCGTCCGCATCTGCTGGTCCCTCCGGGCCGGCAGACCCCTCCGCATCCATTGGTCCCTCTGGGCCGGCAGCGCCAGTCGCGTCCGATGGTCCCTCCGGGCCGGCAACTCCAATCGCGTCCGCTGGTCCCTCCAGGCCGGTCGTCCCTCTTGAGTCTGCTGGCCGCTCTACGCCGGTAGTCCCGTCCGCGTTTGTTGGTCCTTCCGGGCCGGCAGACCCGTCCACGTCTGCTGGACCCGTCGTACCTGTAGCTCCTTCTACCTCCGACTCAATGCCATCTACTGCCCTATCGCACTACACGTGTGGCATAGGAAGTAGCCTCCGACCTAGGCTGTCCGTGAGTGTATAAACCGCCACACCGCACACTGTAGTGCCTCAGCCCCCTGTCGCCCCACGTGTCTCTTCCACTCCTACGATAGTGAGTGGGGACCCTAGCACCAAGGTCCTCGGCCAAACCACATAAGCCATCCTTGCAGACCTCAACCCGGGCTCCGCACTAGGCTACTCCATGCTCCATCAGGAGCATCGGCATGCCGTCACGGCTGCACTCACACGTGTCCCACCTGGAGCTCGAGATGCACACGCTCTCGTAGTCCGTTCCACGGCATGCCCGGAGGACCCAGCGACCCTACGCGAGGCTCGAGCCTCAAGCGAGGCCGCACATTGGGATGCTACCTAGGCCGACGAGCTTGCTGTTATTCGGCAGGACCATGTGTATGACATCGCTGATCTCCCTCCAGGTTGGAAGGCCATCGGTGCCAAATGGGTCATCTGGCACAAATGGAAGCCAGACAGGTCCTTGAACAAGCACAAGACCCGCCTCATAGCCAAGGGGTTTGCTCAGATCCCTGGGGTTGATTACGACCAGATCTTCACCCCAGTTGGCCAATTCTGCATTAGCCGGGCGCTCTTCAGCTTGGTTGCCCAGCACGGGTGGGAGCTGCATCAGATGGACGTGAGCGACACTTTCCTCCATGGCTCGATGGAGGGTGAGGAGCTCTACAAGGTACAACCTCCAGGCTTTGAAGACGGCACAGGGAAGGTTTGGCGGCTGTGGAAGGCCCTCTATGGCCTAAATCAGTCGCCTTAGTGCTGGAATTAGGAGATTAGTCGCACGCTCCTCCGCGGTGGCCTCCTGCGGAGTACTCCTGACCCAGCACTGTTCATCATCCTACGAGGCCAGACCTTCGCCGTTGTCCTGGTCTACGTCGATGATCTCCTTATTGTGTCGCCAGACGTGGCTGCCATCCAGCGCGTCAAGGACCTGTTGCACACCGCCTACCAGATGAACGTTCTCAGGTCTGCGCGAGTCTTCCTGGGCATGGAGCTCGAGCATGATCGCTCCCAGGGCATCCTCCACGTCCATCAGGCGACCTATGTACAGACTCTGTCCACTCGCTCCGCCAGGGACCTGCCCCTCGTGCCAAGCGCATCCTCACCCATGTAACCTGATGACCAGGTGAAGCTGAAGAACCAGCCATTGTGGGGGAGCCAGTTGACGTAACCACGTATCTGCGAGTCATCAGGTCACTGATGTTCCTCGCGACGACGACGCTCCTAGACATTGCGTTCACCGTCAACCTCCTGGCTCAATTCTCTCAGGAATCGCGTCACCTCCACTTCGAGGCCGCGATCCGAGTACTGCGCTATGTCGTCTCGACTCCACGGCGAGATCTCATGTTCTGCCGACAACCGTCTGTTGTCGCGGTGGGCTACACCGACAGTGACTGGGCTGGCATTCTGGACGGTAAGAGCCGCACAGGCTGGATCTTTCTGATTGGTGGCACAGCTGTGTCCTGGAGCACTGGCAAGCAGGGGTGCATTGCACAGAGCACTGTTGAGGCTGAATACGTAGCCCTTGGCTTAGGCGCATGTGAGAGTGTGTGGTTGCGTCGTCTGTTGTCTGAGTTGCGTCCGTCCGTCGCATTCATCACGTTGCATTGTGACAATGAGATTGCCATGGTCATTGTCGATAATGATGGCGTGCATCACACACGCACAAAGCACATCAATGTTGAGTATCACTATGTGCATTCGTTGTTGCATGACGACAATGTCATCATTGTGTGGGTTGAGACAGCACGACAGTTGGCTGACATCTTGACCAAGGCACTGAAGCGCGACTCGTTCAAGAAGGCTGTGAGTTCGGTCGGCGTGCCTCCGTGAGTTGCACTCTTTGTCCTGGCTTGTTTCTCTGTGTGTCCTAGGGGAGTTTGTCTGTTGAATGTGTCATTGTCCACCCATGTGTTCTACACCTGTGAGTCATGGGGGAGTGTTCGTTTTTTTGCATCTCTCATTGTGCTCTGTTGTGTCCCGACTTTTGTACATTTCCGTGCAGATGACTGACGGCTAGACTCGAGGCTGCCGGAGTGTCGTCCGGTGGAGCCGACGTACGCTGAGGCCTACACGCAGTTTGCTAGAGCCTCTTCCCTACGGCGACGTGCTCAGCCCCATCGGCAGGCCTCCTCGGTGGTCCGGCCGCCGGCAGTCACTGCCACTACAGATGCTGTTTGCATATGCTCAGCGTTGGATCTGACCGTACCATTGCGTGTGCACGATCATGCTCCGCTTAGGGTCAAAGTCTCATGTTAGCGTGGCACTATTTGACACCATGGACTATCGTAGGCACGGCCTGGGTTCGGGCAGCCATAACTCCTTCCTGATATTTTTCTAGCAATTTCTAACTGCATGACTGCGTTTGCAGCGTTGGTATTATGGCATGGTCCAGTTTTCAAGCATAACGGACGACGCCCGGGTTTTGGGCTGTCGGCCATCTGGCAGGGCTCACCGAGAAAACCTTGCCTGCTAGAAAATAGGTCTATTTTCAAATCGTCTGGTTAGCCGAGTAACAACCTTTACAGAGCTAGGGGTGAGCTAGAACTTGGAGGAGTCTCCCATTGTTGTTCATTCTTCATTCCTAATCAGTCACTTTCAGTTTTCTGCTGCTTTGTGGTGCGAACATTGGCGCACACACTTCTGAGTAACAAACCCAGAGCACTCAGACATAGACGCTAGAGCGGAAGACTGTGGGGGCAGCAGACTAAGCAACGAGCGTGGAAGCCCGCACGCTGCATGAACAACGTTACTGCCTCAACTTGCGCTTCAGCAGTTTCTAGGTGAGGCTTGGGAGCTGTCTCAACCTTGAAATCCCAGAATCCCTACATTTTACGAGGGGGCGTTTAGAAACATGTTCAAGGGATGTTTTTTTAGCTAAATAGTTTCTAACCTGTCGTACACGAGTCCCAAAACGACACCCATGGACAAATATTCCATTGTATTAATGGTCTATTGTGCGCGGACCTCAAGGTTTTGCGCTGATCGGCTGAGGGCATTTTGGCCATATGCCTAGACATCCGGTGTTCCGTTGTTGAAGTGAGTGACAACTTTGACCTTATTCCAGAATGGTGGAAAAAAGTTTCGAGAACCATGACGATGTTTTAATGTTGTACGGTCGACTTCTCGACGGTGTTAGAATATTTTGGAAGGGCGTAATAGCTGATACATCCACGGACGCATGAACATAAGCCTCATATATCCAGAAGTTAAATTGTAAAGTCACTTCGAGAAAGTTTAAAAAACAATGCCATATCCATTTTGATGGCTATGCCCGATCAGCGACGCAAGTCGCCGATCGAGCGAAGAAAGGGGCGTGATGTGTCAACCCTGCCGTCGCGAGAATAGCGATTGAGCGATTAGCCCATTTGTTTAGGACTCGCAAACCCCAATTCAGGGATTTAGGGTTTTCTATGTTTGCATGGGCAAGGCCCGCGCAAACATAAAACTCTACATTTGCCTCTTCCTGAACCGGACAAAAGCGGTACCAGTTGCCAGCATCATACCTCTCGGCATGTCATTGGATAGTATAAAAAATAATTTTTTAATTTTTATTTTTATTTTCATGAAACTGAGAAACAATGGTTCGTGGCGACGACACTCTCCGTCGCTCACTTCCGATGCATGGGCAAAAATGACAATCGCAAGCACAAGTACTGTATCCAATCCATAATTAAATGAAAATTATTACTGGTAGACAGTAATTTTGCTAAAACGAATGGATTATTTTTGTTTTTGACGTCGGACAACCCGGATATTGCAGTTTCATAATTGAAGGTTTTTGGTTATGGCTGTTTTAATGTTTAACTCGCGTATATCTCAGGCTTTTGGTCACGCTCGCGCGCATATGTCAGCTATTACTCACAAAGACAAACCGCGAAGCTTTCGCGTTCGAACTGGCCTACCGCATTGCGGTTCACGGTGCGACGCCTCACGCAGTTGGTGTCGTGAATCCTGGTGAATCCATGGCGCCCTCCTAGGAATACCGACGGTAGGAAGTCGCCGGAGCATCGGCATGTGCCCCCACTCTTCAACCGATCAGGATAGGCAACCGCGACGAACGATGTGAAGGGGACCAAAGAGAAAAAGGTGGAGGGATCGGTCCTCTAGGGAGAACAGCTGCAACATGAAAGTCGAGCTGAGTTTGGAATTGGCTTCCAACTGTGGGCACGTGTGGACGAGCAATTGAACAATTGAACGCAGTTGGACGCAGTGGGACGCAGTTCGACGCAGTTGCCCGCAGTTGAACGCAGTTGAACGCAGCCTGGCCATCTCGAGCAGACTGCCACCCTCGAGTCGAGCGGGGGATCGTCAACACACCTAGCACGGGTTCTTCCAACGTCCATGGCGATGTCGGAGGTTGGTGACCATCAGGACTCAAAATTCCTCCATCCTGCTACACCTGGGCTCCACTGCCATCATTGTGCTTTCTTTTTAGACGGTTTTTTTGCAAAATGTTTAGAAGGAAAAAGTTACCTCAGCGCTCTCCTGCCGTCAACGTGCCGCTGTTGTGAGTGAGAGGAACTGTTGTCTTCGTTTGCACTAACTGGTACAACAGGGCTGCTGTTTTCTACAAGCCTGAACAACGTGTTCACCCAATTATTCAGAGCGCATCAAGTTGTGGTGTACTTTGCCACACTTTTATCAAACGACATGAAGGAATAAATTGGGACGGCGCCTTTTGCTTGACTAGTCCCCCCCCCC
>SZWC01014880.1:53154-63591 GCA_023375785.1 Penium margaritaceum
TTTCTCTTCCTCGCTCTTGGCCTCCCTCCTTCCATCTCCCTTTTCAATTCCTTTTTCACGCCCTCCCTCCCTGATGCCCTCCCTCCCTTTCTCCGTGCGAGCCCCTCGCCCTCCTTTTGTCCATCTGTCCATCTGTCCGTCTCTCAGTCCATGCATCCATCCACCTGCTTGCTCGCCCACTCGCCTGCTCGTCTGCCATCCCGCCTGCCCCACCCACCATCCTGCCCGCCCACATGCCGCCTGACCGCCTGCCTGCCTGCCCGCCAACCCGCCACCCGCCCAAGCTTCTGTCCAATCCCTGACCCCCTCCTCCCGTCCGTCTGCTCCTCACTGCATCCTTACCTCCCACCCTTGGTCGTCCCTCCCTCTCCTTTCCGCAGGAACGTGGTCTCTCATCAACTTCCCTCGTGACCAACCGCTGTGTATTCCTTCCTCTTTCACTTTCCTGCCCTTTTTTCCCCTGTCAGGTTACACCTCCTTATCTGAGACCCGAGTCT
Source organism: Penium margaritaceum (assembly GCA_023375785.1). NCBI lineage: Eukaryota > Viridiplantae > Streptophyta > Zygnematophyceae > Desmidiales > Peniaceae > Penium > Penium margaritaceum. The sequence continues at coordinate 53,652 of SZWC01014880.1, forward strand.
CTTCGACGTTCCTCAGTGAAAACAATCCGGACAGCAGCATACATGGGAACCTCAGAAACCCGCATCCCTCTTCCTGCCCCCCTCTCTCCGACTCCTCGTCTTCCTCAACTCCCTACCTCTCCAGCCACCTCCACATTCCTGAACACGACCTTCCTCCTGCCGCAGTCTACGACATCCCGGCAGCCACCATCGTCAGCCCCACGAACCAGCCCTGCTTTGGAAGGCCGTCCGGCTGGGCCATTGGCGCCGGCGGCTCACTGGTAGCAAAACCTCGGAGCTCGGCAGCAGCAGCAGCGGCGGCAGCAGCGGCAACCAGGTTTGCTGTGCCCAGCCGGCCCGAAGAGCCCCGAACGGAGCAGCCACATCCAGAGCATTCACTCCAGTCTCGAAGTGGCCCGCTCAACTTCCACCAATGAAAGGGGACAGCAGCGACAGAGTCCGCCTGGTCTGTGCTCGCCTTGTGGTTGCTGCGTTTAGGCACTTAAATTTGCGTGTAGGCACTTAGCTTTGCGTGTAGATGGTTCCCCCACCATTTTGGGCAAGGGGCATCTCCTCCCTTTACCCCTGTGTATCTTCTTCCGTGCGTTGTCATGGTGTGTTCAAGCTCCTTGCGCAAGAGAAAACAAAAGCGGGCTGGCACACAAGCCTGTGGTGCGTCGTAGCGATGATGAACTCTAGTGAAGTGCTGCCTTCTCTTTCTTACCCTATTGCTTTGGCACATGGAGCAAGCCATGTTTATATGCTTATGCCTATGGTCACTGCGGTGCACCTGCGCCCAGTCACGGAGCAGGTCATTTTAGTGTCAATGTTGCCTTTGGGTCTGTCTATTCGCTTCCAGCCGCCTCTGGTCGTAACCATGCCTTCATTGTCCTTTTCACTAGGATGGCCGCAAATTGAGCCCTCTAGCTGCACAGATGGGCTTAGGGCTGCAATTCACAGAATATGAAGAGTTATGTGCCGTCCATCACATTATGAGCCTTCCTGGTCTGCATTTTTTTGACCAATGAAGATTGGTCTGTCCAAAAGTCTACTGTGATTGGGTCACTGCCTGGCACGCCTAAGGGCTGTAGGCTTCAATGCAAGGACCAAGCATTCCGTGGAGCTTCTTCGAAACTGTCTAACGTCGATGCATGCAGATAATCGTTGACTGACTGCACCACCACCTTTGGAAGTGTGCCCCATCCTTTCAAACATCGTAAGGGACCGGGCTCCCCAAGAGCAGGCACACAAGCCTTATGTGACAAACAACATTTCCAAAGAAAAGTTTGATTCATTGAGAGTTGGACTCTGTCAAAGGGGCCCCCATGCCGCTGCCCACTTCGTGGGCGTTCATTGCAACAATTTAGTCCTCACAAGTGAGATGATCCGGGACAAGAGATTTTCCTCAAGAGACACAATTCTCATAGCTTCCAGGCGTTGAAGGAGATCAGTGAACACAACAGCAGTAGCAGTAAGAGCAGCCACATAGTGCTTGAGAAAAAGCGTGGAAGCTTCTTAGCGATATTGCCGCTGACCAGGCGCCAGTGCCTGGTCAGACGGTGCCGACAGTCACAAGTCGTGCACACAACGGCAAGGGTCTGGATAGGGGACACAAGGCAAAGTGTAAGAATGCTTCAATAGCATTTGCAGAAAGAAATGACAAATGACAGGTCCATGACATAAGTACCTGCCGCGGCGCACGGCGGGTGTCGCACGCGACAGTGCAAGGTCTGTCCTAAAACCGGCCCAAAACTACTATTTTGGCCGTAACTGCGCGTAGACAAGTCAGAACGCTACGCCGTCTGAACCTACACGTGCAGAATCTCAAGCCGGACGCTACGACTGGTCACATGCATCCAGCAACAAACAATGGACACACAATGCAAATACATGCAAATCGGGCCCACGACCAGTCCACCGATAAAATCCTACAAGATGCAGAAAAACTGCAGAAGGTCCCAGACAGCATCCAGGACTCTGGGGCGACCGTCGATCAGCTCCGAACAGGTAGTCCACCACCAGACAACGCCCCGGTGCCACCTGGGTCCGCATCAGGGATCTGCACGAGCATGGACACGGCCGAGTGGTCACAGAAAACTGTACAGGTCGACAGGAACGTCACAAATCACAACACTCCCCCATGACCCGATGGTACGCATGTCCATACACGTGCAGCACTGAGACGAGTGCAACAACGAGTGCAAAAACAGTCGTGACACAGACACAGACACACCCCGTACTCAACCACTTTCAGGCAAGGGGCAAAGCGCAACGGAACGAATGGCTAACAGAAACTTCCCGCGCGCCTAATGCTGTTAAATCGAGATCGAGATCGGTCTCAATCTCGCTGGTCTCGAATTTGTCTCGTCTCGTAGTCTCGTACCGCACGTCATCGAGACAATCTCGGTTGTCTCGAGCGAGACGAGACGAGACCGAGACAGTCGGGCCGCCACGTCGGTACGGTACAAGATTCTCGTACCGTACCGATGTTTGACGGGTTGCCCGTTAACTGCGCGACGCGGTGCACGCTGCTCCGCAACGATTGCGGGGACGATGTGAACGTGGGCGACCATCTTCCGCCGGCACTGCGCGTGCGGCCCGGCCCGCACGCGCAGGGCCCGTGGATTACTCAGGGATTGTGTCTGTGTTGTTGGTTTGTAACAAAAAAAGCAGTTCCACACTATCAAACCACAGATTTTCCTCTGACATTACGCTATCTCCAACCAATGATGCTCCGCCGTATGGCACTCCCAATTATCAAGCGCAGATGCATCGAACGCCTGAATGTTCTTGATGTCACTATCGCACGTGTTTGTCTATTCTGCACGGATTTCATGTATTACTCCCCATGTTAGTTGCTCTTCCAATTCCAGCCAAGGTATCATGTAACCATTTATGTGTTCTTTAAGGCTTGTCATATAGTGCAAAGACTCCGATACAAAGTTGTTTATTTGATGATGTTGTCACTTTTGGAAGTAATGGCACCTCCAAGTACCACAAGGGAAACTAGCCATCATAAAACATGCCCCCTATGGTATGGCACATAGGCGTCACGGGTAAGTGCGTAATAAAGTACTTGGCCATACAATTGACCATCACGAATTGATTGGCCATCATGTAATACTTGGACGTAATGTCATTGGTGTCATACATGGCCACTTGAATGTGAGCAATTTTGACATTTATCCTCATATGGAGTTTGAGACCTGTGCCTTTGTGGTGCCTTCATGAGTTCATCCATATACTTCCGTAATGAATCATGTGTGTATTAACATGGTGTGTATTTCCCTGAAACAAATGTTGTTCAATCTGGGTTCAAACATTACATATGTATTGAAGGTGAATAGAAGTTGTGTATGCATCATGAACCACATGTAGACATATGTTTCGACCTGGGCCAAACTAAAATGAGCAAGAACTAAGTAAGCATCCATTTCATCTGCATCGAAGCACAATGTGGACATTATGCATGGCCGTTCATCCTCGTAGTTTGGTGACATGACCATGTGGGGAGGATAACAGAAGAATTCACAATTTTTCACACATGTCTGGTGCAAATACTATGTCAGAACCCTAAAAAACGTAGAAAGAAGGCCGAGATTTGTAAATGGCAAATCGAGATCGATACGAGATCGAGACTCCTGAATTGCAAATCGGTACGAGACCGAAACTGTCTCGTTCGTACAATACGGTATGAGACATCTCGTCTCGAATGGTGCGAGACGTCACTTCGAGATCGAGACATCTCGTCTCGATCTCGATATAACAACATTACGCGCGCCAGTGCCTTCATCAAGAAGTCAGCACGGTGCATGTCAGTGCCAACCCATATGACGGAGATCACGTGTCGCTCCATCAGATCAGGCACGAAGTGATGCTCAACCGCAATGTGCTTCGTGCGAGCATGAAAGACACCAGAGTTCTCCGCAATGGCAAGAGCACTCTGGTTGTCACAACGAAGCACAATGGCGGGCACCGACTGACCTAGCTCAAGGAACAGGCGTTGCAGCCACACTGCCTCAGCAGCCCCTACACCCAGAGCAACATACTCTGCCACCGACGAGCTACGTGCGATGCAGCCCTGCTTTCCACTCCGCCAGGACACAACGGTACCACCGAGCAGGAACATGTAACCGGTGCGACTGCGCCCATCTGGGCTCCTGGACCAGTCGCTGCCGTTGTAGCCGCCAAGAACCACCGAACACTGCCGGCGAAAGCAGAGTTCGAGGCACGACGTGGAAACCACGTACCGCATCACTCGCACAACCGCCTGGAGGGCTCTAGCACGTGGAGCATGAGAAAACTATGCAAGGAGATGGACGGTAAAAGCGATGTCGGGGTGTGTGGTAGTGGCCAGGTACATCAGAAATCCGATGAGGCGGAGGTACAAGGTCACATCCACTGTATCCCCCAGCTGTGTCGGATCGTCCACCTTCAGGGCATCCTTCCCGTCAGGTGTGAGAGGTGTGGAGGCCGTTGGCACTGCGCCAAGGAGGTCACTAAAGCGCTGCCCCACAACGCGTGCGTATCGGGCCTGATTCAACAGAAGTGTCCGGCGTCTACGGTCTCGTACAATCTCCATGCCAGGAAACACCGCTGTAGGACCAAGGTCCTTCATCCTATCGGCAGTCTAGAGGACCGCCTTGGCCTCCTTCACGGCCTCCATGGAGAGAGACGCGATCAGGAGGTCGTCCATATAGACCAGGATGGCAGTGAACCGCTTAGGCGCCTGTCGGATGAAAAGAGAGGGATCTGCTTCGCTCTGTACATAGCCCGCAAGAGTCAGAGTGCCTGTGATCTCCCGGTTCTAGCACCGAGGAGACTGTTTGAGTCCCTACAAGGACTTGCGCAAACGCCAGACCTTGTCAACGTCCTCAAAGCCTGGTGGTTGGGCCATGTAATTCTCCTCATCCAGAAAGCCATGGAGGAACACATTGTTCACATCCATCTGGTGCAGTTCCCAGTCATGCTGAGCCACCACACCAAATAGAGCGCGAGCTGAGGTCATGCGGCCGACAGGGGCAAATGTGTCAGTGTAATCAATGCCCTCAATCTGAGAGTACCCCTTGACGACCAAGCGAGCCTTGTGGCGTTCAAGTGAGCCATCCGACTTCACCTTCTTGCGAAAGATTCACTTCACCTGAATCGCCTTCCTCCCAGGTGGAAGGTCGACTAGCTCGTAAACTCCGTGCTCTCGGATGGCACGAAGCTCATCCTCGCAGGCGGCACACTAGGCATCGGCATCCTCTGATGAGAGGGTGTCCCTCAGTGTGCCCGGATCAGGCGCCAATGAGGGAGAGCTGTGAGTGGCGAGTGCACACGTCTCAGAACTGGGCCTGACGACCACAAGGTCAGCTGTTGCATCACAAGCGGCACGAAACTCGCGAGTGACGAGATCGTGCACACGCTGGATGTACCTCTGTGTGATCTGTACGGACACTCAGGCGAAGGGCCTTTGTGCCGGGATCGCCACTCGCAACGCTGCGAGTGGAGCGCCTGGGTGCGAGATCTGACACTCGCTGGGCTCCGGAGCCCAACGGTCGAAGACGACCACCAGGCTCACGCGAGTAGCCTGGGCTCGAAGGGCTGACCGCAGGCTCAGAGACAGGCACGACCACATCCAGTGAGGACTGAGGCACAGGGGCAAGTGATGCAGTGGGAGGAGAGGTTGGTGAACTGATGGGAGACGCAAGACTGGGAGTGGCAGCAAGACCGCCCACAAAGACAGGAGTACCGGTGGACAGAGGGACAGCATCATGAGTGTCTGTGGGGCGCGGGGGTGTAGGAGAGCAGACAAGCTGGACGGGAGAGGTCTCTGGGCCGACAGCGATGATCGCCGGGTCATCAAGAGCCGGAGAACGAGAAGTGGAGGGGGCTCGAACGGACACATCAGCCGGACGAGAGGTGGTCGTAGGTTCAGACTCCCCCATCCGTCGAGAAACCTCACACAAAGGAACGCGTGTGACAGACATCGACACAATCGAGGTCAGATCGCGGTAGGTGAGAGACTCTAAGAAGAGAGCGTCGTGGGACTCAACAATGCGACGACGGGCGGGGTCCCAAAAACGCCAGGCCTTCGACCGCGGGGAGATACCTATGAAGGCACACAAGCGACCCCGCAGAGAGACCTTGGACTCCTGCTGACCCTCCGTGTACCACACAGAAGCCACTGAGCCCCAGACACGAGCAAGACGATGATCGGCACGGTGGCCAAACCAGAGCTCATACAATGTAATGTGGTCCGGAAGAGGACCGTGCGGGAGGCGGTTCCAGACCCACGTCATGTAGGCGAATCCTTCAAAGGCGAAGGATTCTGGGAGACCGCACTGAGACCGCATAGCACGAACCACATCCTCCATGGTGCGGTTCCAGCGCTCAGAGACACCGTTCTACTGAGGAGTGGTAGGAGCAGAGACCTGGTGAAAAATCCCGCGCTCGGTAAAGAAACTGTCGATGTCGCCAAGAAACTCGCCGCCGCAATCCGAGCGGAAGGTATGCAACGAGTGGCGAGACTGACGCTCAGCCATCACCAGCCAGAGATGAACCGCGAGAGCGGCATCACGCTAGCGTTTTTTGGATAGCGTTTTTAACGCCAACATTTTGTTTGTTTGTTTTTTTGTTTTTTTTTTTGGCAGTCACGCGAACTCCGCTTGACCGGTGGGGGTGACCTTGTCACCCCCTGCTCGCGGTTGTGCAGGGGCTGCGCAGGCCAGCACAGTGCCACGCAGGCCTGCGCAGTGCTGTGCAGTTTCTGCGCAACAGAAACTGCGCAGCAGCTGCAACGTTGCTGCAATGCTGCTGCTGCGCAGTTGCTGCTTCCGCTGCTGCTGCTTCCGCTGCTGCTGCTTCGCTGCTACTGCGCTACAGTCGCTACAGCAGCTGCAATGCTGCTACTGCGCTACTGCTGCTTCCGCTGCTGCTTTTGCGCTACTGTTGCTGCTCGCGACTCCTGATGCTGCCGCTGCTGCGAGCTGTTGCCGCCACTACGCGCTGTCAATGCTCCCAGCCGCCGCAAGCTGCTACTACGAGCTGCTACTCCTTTCCTTTTTTTTGGTGTACAGGCTGGCAGCCAGACAAGGTTGCTGCTGCCACCCGGTGGTTCTGCTGCTGCTGCTGCTAGTTTTGCTGCTGCTGCAGGAGCTAGCAAATGCCGCAGCTCACCCGATGTGGTGGTGGGGACTGAGTGATGATGTCGTTGAAAAACAGCTGCAACGAGTCCCACTATTTGGCGACGGCGGTGACTCTCACTGCTTCCGTCGGTGTTGCGTCTCTGCGACGCAGCTCAGCGAGAGGAGTCTCGCTGCTCTGATACAATGAGAAAATGCGTGAAAACTTCCTAGCGATATTGCCGTTGACTATGCGCCAATGCCTGGTCAGACGGTGACGACAGTCACAAGTCGTGCACACAACGGCAAGGGTCTAACTAGGGGACACAAGGCAAAGTGTCAGAATGCTTCAATAGCATTTGCAGAGAGAAATGATAAATGACAGGTCCATGACATAAGTACCTACCGCAGCGCACGACGGGTGTCGCACGTGGCAGTGCAAGGTCTATCATAAAACCGGCCCAAAACCAGTGTTTTGGCCGTGACTCAGCGTAGACAAGTCAGAACGCTACGCCATCTGAACCTACACGTGCAGAATCTCAAGCCGGACGCTAAGACTGGTCACATGCATGCATCCGACAACAAACGGTGGACACACAATGCAAAGACATGCAAATCAGGCCCACGACCACTCCACCGATAAAATCCTACAAGCTGCAGAAAAACTACAGAAGGTCCCAGACAGCATCCAAGACGCTCGAGCGACCGTCGATCAGCTCCGAGCAGGTAGTCCACCACCAGACGACGCCCCGGTGCCACCTGGGTCAGCATCAGGGATCTGCACGAGCATGGACACGGCCGAGTGGTCAAAGTAAACTGTACAGGTCGACAGGAACGTCACAAATCACAACACTCCTGACTGCTGCTGTTGTTGCTGCTGCCATTTCTTGGCAACAAGTGCTAGTGCCCCATCTTGGCCACGACTGGGGCTGCTTCTACCACCAATACTCCTGCTTCCGCTGCAATGGCTTTGGAGTTCATGGTGATAATGGTGCTGCTAGTGTTGCTGGTGCTGCTAATGTTGCTGTGGGTGTTGCCGCAGCTGCTTCTGAAGTTGGTGCTGGAGTAGATGCCAACGTTGGCAAAAACACTACTCCAACACCTCCTGCTGCCGCTGCTATTACTTCTTTTTGTCCTGCTACTACTGCCACAACCAACGCCGCCACTGCTGCCGCTGTCGCAGTCGCAGCAGCTACCGTTGCCACCGTTGCTGCTCATGCTGCTTCTATTCCTCAACCATGCATGAAATGATTTCAATATGGCAGATTAAACTCCAACGCAATGCTGACGCACGCCCTCATCCTTGGGAAACGTTTAGATTTATCCTATCTTTGGATCCATAGTCGGATTCCTAATACTTATCTGACCACCAATCCTGCATACATGTGAGGAGGTTGTTTCCTGTGTCGTCAAAAAAAGGTATCAGTTGGTCATTGCATCCCAACAAGGAACGCAACGATTGAGAGAAATCTGGACATACCCTTCTTCATGCTGCAGGTGATCTCTTCCTCCCGTTCCGAGAACCTGCAGTTCATCCCTTTCTCCGTCTCCAAAACCATCAGGTCATCTCTTCCTCCCTCTCCAAAACCATCAGGTCATCTCTTTCTCCGTCTCCAAAACCTCAGGGCATCTCTTCCTCCCTCTCCAAAACCATCAGGTCATCTCTTTCTCCGTCTCCAAAACCTCAGGGCATCTCTTCCTCCCTCTCCAAAACCTCAGGGCACCTCTTCCGTCCTCTCCAAACGCAAAAGGCAGCTCCAATGGCTGCAGCCACTAGCGTTGCTGAGGCTGCTGCAGCCATTGCCTTCAACCATGGCTGCTACCGTCGCTGCTGCTGCTGCTGCTGCTGCTGCCACCATCTTGTCAATGACTACAGCTGCATTTGGCACTGTTGATGTGGCTGCTATGGCCACTGCCACTGTTTCTGCCGTTGTTGCTGCCGCAGCTTTGTCGTTGCTGCTGCTGCTGCTGCTACCACTGCCACCACCATGCTGCCACAACTGGTGAGGTCCCTGACGGTGCAGCCGCTGCCACCGCCGTCGCTGCCGCCGCTGCTGCTGCTGCTGCTGTTGCTGCTGCTGTTGATGCTGGTATTGCTGTTGCTGCTGCTCCTTATGATGATGTAGTTCAGAGCAGTAGCAGCAGCAGCAGTAGGAGCGGCGGCGGCGGCGGTGGTGGCGGCAATGGCGGCCGCGGCGACAGCAGCGGCGGCTGTGGCGGCAGCGCAGGTGGCAGCGGAGGCAGCGGCGGCGGCATTCAGCATCTGTGGGAACTTCCAGACATTTCAGACAATTTCTGGCCATTATCGCTCATTCTCATCTCTTAGCCGCTCTTCTGCCTTCCTGGACGGATGCCCCTTGCTCTAATTTCTCCACTCTCTCCCTCAGAGCCCTCAGCTCTGCCGCTACCTCTGCCAGTAAGCTTGCGGTAGGCTGCTGCTGTGGGTGGGCTGCTGCATCAGCAGCCAGTTCAGAGGCAAGTTCAGGAGCGGTCAGACTTGAGCGGCCAGGCTGGACAGTTGCGGGAGGGGATAGTGGTGGGATCAAAGTCTTTGCTGCTGCAGCTGCTGTTCCAGTTGCTGCTGCAGTGGCAGCATCAGCAGCAGGAGACAGAGCAGTGAGAGCAGGCGCAGCAGGCGTGCCTGCTGGTGCAACCCTCCCAGAAGGGGCGGCAACGGAGGCAGGTTGCGCAGCAGCGAGGGAGGCGGAAGATTGAGAGGTAGGAGAACGGGTTTCCGTAGAAGGCAGGGAAAGGATTGGTTGTTTTCCGTCAATCTGTGCACCAACGATTTCTGAACGATTTTCACTGGCCTCCGCCTGTATCTTCTGCTGCTGCTGCTGCTGCTGCTGCTGCTG
>SZWC01014881.1:5815-16348 GCA_023375785.1 Penium margaritaceum
AGTATACAATGCAAAAACATGCAAATGGGCCTCATGCCCAGTCCGCCGAAAGGCGCCTGCAAGACGTAGAAGGCACAGCAAGTAGTCCCGGTGACATCTGGGACTCTGGAACAGTGGTCGGTCAGCTCCAGGCGGGTGGTCCGCCGCCTGTCGTCGCGCCGGTGTCACCAGGGCCGCCTGCCTCAGGGATCTGCACGAGTATGGACACGGCCGAGTGGTCACAGTAAACTGTACAGGAACGGCACAAAGCACAAAAAATACATCATATGCAGAGAGAAGTGACAACTGACAGGTCCAAGGCAAAAACACTTGCCGCGGCGCATGGAGGTGTCGCACGCGGCAGTCCAAGAACTGTCATAAAACCGCCCCAAACCCACTGTTTTGGCCGTAACTCTGCGCACACATGTCAGAATCGTACGTCGTCTGAACCTAGACGTGCAGAATAAAAAGACGGACGCAGCGACTAGTCACATGCATGCATCCATCGACTGACAGTGAGCATACAATGCAAAAATATGCACATGGGCCTCATGCCCAGTCCGCCGAAAGGCGCCTGCAAGACGTAGAAGGCACAGCAAGTAGTCCCGGTGACATCTGGGGCTCTGGAACAGTGGTCGGTCAGCTCCAGGTGGGTGGTCCGCCGCCTGTCGTCACGCCGGTGTCACCAGGGCCGCCTGCCTCAGGGATCTGCACGAGTATGGACACGGCCGAGTGGTCACAGTAAACCATACAGAAACGGCACAAAGCACAACACTCCCCCATGACCCGATGGTACGCATGTCCATACGCGTGCAGCACTGGTACAACCACATAGTGAGTGACACAGAGAGATGAGACGCCAACGTACATCCCACACTCAACCACTGTCACGCACGGGGCGAAGCCCAACAGAACGAATGGCCACCAGGAACTTTCCGCGGGCAAGTGCCTTCGTCAAGAAATCAGCACGCTGCAAGTCAGTACCAACCCACATGATGGAGATCACGCGTCGCTCCACTAGATCACGAACGAAGTGATGCTCAACCGCAATGTGCTTTGTGCGAGCATGGAAAACATCAGAGTTCTCTGCAATGGCGAGAGCACTCTGGTTGTCGCAACGCAGCACAATGGCGGGTACTAACTGCCCAAGCTCAAGAAACAAGCGTTGCAACCAAACTGCCTCAGCAGCCCCTGCCCCCAAAGCCACATACTCTGCCTCCGACAAGCTACATGTGATGCAGCCCTGCTTCCCGCTTCGCCAACACAAAGCGGTACCACCGAGCAGAAACACGTAGCCAGTGCGACTGCGCCCGTCAGGGCTTGAAGCCCAGTCGCTCTCAGTGTAGCCGTCAAGGACCACCGAACACTGCCGACGAAAGCAGAGTCCAAGATACAGCGTGGAGACCACGTAACGTACCACTCGCACAGCCGCGTGAAGAGCTCTCGCACGTGGAGCCTGCGAGAACTGAGCGAGGAGGTTGACGGCGAACGTGATGTCGGGACGCGTGGTAGTGGCCAGGTACATCAGAGATCCGATAAGACGGAGGTACAAGGTCACGTGCACTGTCTCCCCCAGCTGTGTAGGGTCATCCACCTTCAAGGCATCCTGCCCATCAAGTGTGAGGGGTGTGGAAGCAGTGGGCACTGCACCAAGGAGATCGCTAAAGCCCTCCTCCACGACTCGTGCGTATCGGGCCTGATGCAGCAACAGTGTCCGATGTCTGCGATCTCGCACGATCTCCATACCAAGACACACCAATGCAGGACCGAGGTCCTTCATCCTATAGGCGGTCTGCAGGACAGCCTTGACCTCCTTCACGGCCTCCAGGGACGGAGACGCGATCAGAAGGTCATCAACATAGACCAGGATGGCTAACCGCTCAGGTGTCGGTAGGATGAAGAGTGAGGGGTCTGCCTTGCTCTGTACGTACCGTGCACGAGTCAATGTGCCAGTGATCTCCCGGTTCCAACACCGTGGAGACTGCTTGAGGCCGTACAAGGACTTGCGCAAGCGCTACACCTTGTCACCGTCCTGAAAGCCTGGTGGCTGAGCCACGTAGATCTCTTCATCCAAAGAGCCATGGAGGAACGCGTTGTTCACATTCATCTGGTATAGTTCCCAGTCATGCTGAGCCACTACACCGAACAGAGCTCGAGCTGAGATCATGCGGCCGACAAGGGCAAAGGTGTCAGTGTAATCAACTCCCTCAATCTGAGAGAACTCCTTGACGACTAAGCGAGCCTTGTAGCGTTCCAGTGAGCCATCCGGCTTCACTTTCTTGCGAAAGACCCACTCGACCTGAATCGCCTTCCTTCTAGGGGGAAGGTCGACCAGCTCATAGACTCTGTGCTCTCGGATAGCGCGAAGCTCATCCTCGCAAGTAGCTCGCCAGGCATCAGCATCCTGCGATGAGAAAGCCTCCCTCAATGTGCCCGGGTCAGGCGCCAAAGAGGGGGAACTCTGCGTGGCAAGTGCACACGCCTCAGTGTCAGGCCTGACGGCCACGAGATCAGCTGCTGCGTCACAGGCGATATGGAACTCGTGAGTGACTCGGTCGTGCCCTATGGGGCACGCTGGGTGTACCTCTGAAGGCTTAGTGCGGACACTCAGGCCTAAGGCCTTTGTGCCGGGATCACCGCTCGCGATGTTGCGAGAGGAACGCCTGGGTCCGGGACCCGACAGTGGTCGAAGGCGACCACCGGGCTCACGGGAGTAACCAGAGGTTGAGGGGCGCACCTCAGGCTCAGGAACAGGTATGACCATAGGGACAGGTACGACCACAGCTGGTGAGGGCTGAGAAGAGGTAGCCGGAGATGCCGTGCGAGGGGAAGCGTCTGTTGGGGACACTGAGCTGGGAGTGACAGCTGGCCCCGACACTGTGACAGGAGTGTCAGGCGACGTAGGGACAGGAGTGGGATGGGCTGGGTCAGAAACCGGAGCACAGATGCCAGTGGACACAGGTGATGATGTAGGAGGAGGCGTGAGAGCAGCGGTGCCTGTGGGGTGTGAAACAGGCTGAGCAGGCGGGATCTCTGGACCAACGGCAATGATAGCCAGGTCATCAAGTGTTGGAGATCGAGAGGGGACTCGAGCGGACACATCAGCCTGACGAGAAATGGTCACTGGCGGAGAAGTCTCCCCCATCCGCCGAGGACCCTCACAGGAAGGGACATGAGCTGCGGAGAGAGCTGTGATGGAAGCCAGATCACGGTATGAGAGAGACTAAAAAAACAGCGCGTCACGGGACTCAATGACACGACGGCGAGTGGGGTCCCAAAAGCGCCAGGCCTTCGACCGCGGGGAGATGCCGACGAAAGCACACAAGCGACCCCGAGGGGAGACCTCGGACCCCTGCTGGTCCTCGGAGTACCACACGGAGGCCAGGGAACCTCAGACGCGTGCGAGACGAAGATCAGCACGGTGGCCAAATTAGAGCTCGTACGGTGCAACATGATCCGGAAGCGGACCATGCGGGAGGCGGTTCCAGACCCACGTCATGTAGGCCAAGCCCTCGAAGGCGAAGGACTCCGGGAGATCGCACTCAAACCGCATGGCACGGACCGCATCCTCCATGGTGCGGTTCCAGCGCTCAGAGACACCGTTTTGCTGTGGAGTAGCAGGAGCGGAGACCTGGTGAAAAATGCCGTGCTCAGCAAAGAAGGAGTCCATCTCACCGAGGAACTCGCCGCCGCGATCCGAGCGAAAGGTATGTAGCGTGTGGCGAGACTGACGCTCAGCCATCACGAGCCAGAGCCAAACTGCAAGGGCGGCGTCGCTCTTCTGACGCAGACTGTAGAGCTACCGCATCCGGGTGAAGTCATCAGTCAGCGTCAGAACATACCGTCCCCTCTCGGACAGGGACTCGACCGGGAGAGGACCAAGCAGGTCCGAGTGGACCAATTCAAGTGGCCTCAGCGCTCGGGAACTCGAATCAGGGTACGTGCACTGGTGCATCTTTCCCTGAGCGCAAAAAAGGCAGTCGGTCTTGGGAGGCTTCTCGAAAGAAGCCACGTCAAGGCCCAGAGCGGGCTATGTCCGTATGAGCTTCGACACAGTGTCGGAGCCCACATGACACAGACATTGATGAAGCAACCTTTGGTGTTCTGGGGATAGAACACCAGTGACAAAAACGCGACCAGAGGAAGGTGGAGAGCAAGAGGAGGATGGCCGAGCAATGCGATACGAATCATCTACGACAGAAGCACGCAGGACAATGCTACGGGTGTCAAGAGCAGTCACCGTCGCTGAATTAGCGGTATGCTCAACGGAGAGACCCATCAGGGTGCAGGCACGCACAGACAGCAGACTAAGCTCAAGATCAGGCACAAATAGCACGTCAGAGAGATACAGGGCGCCAGACGGACCATCTATGCACACAACACCGACACCGTGGACCGGTAAGGACTGACCAGAGCCTGTACGAACAGAACGGACAGTCGTGACAGGACCAAGTACCACAAAGTCACTACGACGACACGTCATGTGGTGGGTGGCACCGGAATCGATGATCCAAGTGCCACCGGAGTCACGACTAGTGGACGTCACTGTACAACGAGCAATGGAACACTTGGCATCAGAGGGACGCTGAGCCGTCAGTGGGAAGGAACGACGTACATCACGAAGGTGACACTCATGAATCTCGTCAGTGTAGTCAGGCCAATCATCATCACATGCAGACTGTGCACCCCCACACGTGTCATCACGAGTCACGAGGACAGATGAACAAGCAGTTTGTGACCCACTCGACGATGACAACACACTCGCACCTCCCTGAAAGCGAAGCGCCAAAAGATGACGAAGCTCGGCGATGGTGCGGTCACGTGGGTCTGGATTACTGCTGCTCGCTGGTGAGGACGCAGGAGCAGCTGCAGTCGTGGTCGCCGCGCGTCCGTAGGAGTGTGCGGGCGACGTGCCGGACCCGGTGCGAGCAGCATGGGCAGCCTCAAGTCCGCGAGTGATGCGTCCCCAGTCTAGCGGTTGCTGGCACTCGGTGTAGCGATGGGCACCTCCACAATTGTAGCAGTGCACGGAATGGCCACTGCTACCACTGGATGACGACTGCTGCTAACCCGATTCGCGATTCCTATTCTTCTTCTTCCCCTGGGCAGCTGCTGCAACGCCCTGTGTGTGTGTGGGTATAGACGAGGTCGAAGAGAAGGCGGAAGATGAGGTCGTGATGGAGGTAGGTGAGGGTGACTGAAGGAGGGAAGATGGTAGTGAGGCGAGGACCGTTGCAGCGAGGGAAGTCTCCTGATGTGCTACTGCTGCCCTGCGGGCTGACGTCACCTGGAGGAAAAGTTGATGGGCCCAAGGGAGCAACTGCAGGGTGGCTGAGAAAGGCTCGAGAGCAGCGTCGCTGTACCGTGTGAAGATGTCGGTGTACTCCAATCGTACTCCGAACATGATCGTCCGAAGTGCCCACAACTGTGTGGCCCCTGAGGTCCCCAGACGCGTGTAAATACACATGGCACGTCGCCAGTAATCCGCCGCAGGCTCCGTTGGTCCCTAACGGAGTGAGTGGAAAGCATGAATGTGTGATGCACGCGTAGCGTGCGTCTCTGCGGCCAGTAGGGACAACGCCAGATCCAAGCCTCCACGAGGATCTGCTCCGGTGCCGGTGCCAGCCTCGCCGAGGAAAGGGCGGAAGTCAACGACAGTCTCGCGTGGCATGGCGTAGAGAAGTCCTCGCATGGCCTGGGCTACTGTCAGCACCTGTGCTGGATCTGTAGACTGGTATGGGCTATGGTAGTATGGCCACACTCCCTCGGAAGTGGCCCACACCTGAAACAGGATGTCCTAGTAGTCAAATCCATCCTCGCTGATGTACCGTGGGGGTGGTGCCTCAAAGCCCTTTGGCTGCCGCTCCGTGGGGAGAGCAACCGCAGGCTGAGGAGGGCGAGAGACGGGGAAAACTCCTGGAAGGGGGTGATCATCGGGGAAGTCAGATGATGGTCGTATCGGGGACACGGGTGGAGGTCGGATGCCCGTCTGCAGCTGACGGAGGCGCTTATGTGGGAGACGGATCTCCCGCTCCTGGGAGTCATCCTCGAAGCCTGGCATGAATGGCTCGTCATCAAGGAGGTCCGCAGGTGGTGGGGAAACCACACCGGGAGGTGAAGCAGGTGGAGCACCTGTCACGGGCACCTGAGCCGAGTGCTGGGTGGAGGCCGCAACGCTGGTAGCTCCCTCAGAAATCCTCGAAGGAGCCGTAGACTGAGCGTGCAAGAGCTCAGTCAGCGTGTGGATCGCGTCAGTCTACTCTTGCTACAGACTACGCATCTCCTCCTACTGGCTGCGCAGGTCCTCAATGGCCTGCGGGCGAGGGCTCAATACCCCTGACGAAGAGGAGGGATCACCTGGTCCCTTGTCCTTGTCGTCAGGGGAACTCATGTCGCCACTCACTATGGGACGACAGGTCAAGTTTGCCGGATTTCAATACTGTCTGCGTTTCTCGGAGTGTTGAAACGCTGGCAACTTTTGACTTTCCAGGTGAAAATTTGGCTAAACAAATTTTGCTGACGTCAGCACGACCTGACGATGTCAGCAATCTACAATGCTGACTTCAGCTCGTCCCCTTCCTTTTTTTTCTTGTCACGGTTTTGCCGCTACGCGGTGGTGCGCGGCAGCTCCGCGAAAGCTGCGTAGTAGCTTCTGCTCAGCTGCTATTGCAGCTGTGCTGTCAGCTGCAATAGCAGCTGCGTAGCTTCGTGTGCAGCCGTGGCAGCAGCGGCTGCGCTGCTGCTACTACTGCTGTGCGCTACAACTGCTGTTGTGCGCTGCAACTGCTGCTGGCTGCCGCCACCGCGCGCTGGTGCTGGCTGCCGCCGCCGCGCGCTACTGTTGCTGCCACTGCTACGCTGTTAATGCCGCCGCGACTGCCGCTGCTGCTGCTGTGCCGCTCCCGCTACTGCGCTACTGCTGCCGATGCTGCTGCTTTGCTGCTGCTGCCGCCGCTGCTGCCACGCTGCTACGGCAGTCGCTGCCACTACTCTACTACTACACTGCTGCCGCCCGCCTCTGCTTCTGCTGCTCTGCTGCTGCGACTGTGGGAGGGCGGCTACAAGCACCGCAGCCGCCACACACCTCTGCGTGGCGATACACAGCACTACTACTGCCTCAGCAGCTGCGATCTCACGTGGTGGGTGGAGTACGTTGACGGCGACCGGCCGTCTCCAACAGGTCCCAGAAGCTCTACTGCAGCGGTGACTCTCACTGCTGCTGCTCTGCTGAGTCTCTGCTGCGCAGCTCAGTGAGAACTGTCTCACTGCTCTGATACCATGACAGAGTGCATAGAAGCTTCCTAGCAACACAGCCGTTGACCGGGCGTCAGTGCCTGGTCAGACGGTGACGACAGTCACAGGTCGTACACACACCGGCAAGGGTTTTGCTAGGAGACTCAAGACACAGTGCCAAATGCTTCAATATAGTATATGCAGAGAGGAATGACAACTGACAGGTCCAGTGCATAAATACCTTCCGCGGCGCACGGCGGTTGTCGCACGCGGCAGTCCAAGAGCTGTCCCAAAACTGGCCGAAAACCATTGTTTTGGCCGTAACTCTGTGCACACATGTGAGAATCATACGCCGTCTGAACCTAGACGTGCAGAATCAAAATACGAACGCAGCAAATGGTCACATGCATGCATCCATCGACTAACAGCGAGTATACAATGCAAAAACATGCAAATGAGCCTCATGCCCAGTCCGCCAAAAGGCGCCTGCAAAACGTAGAAGGCATAGCAAGTAGTCCCGGTGACATCTGGGGCTCTGGAACAGTGGTCGGTCATCTCCAGGCGGGTGGTCTGCCGCCTGTCGTCGCGCCGGTGTCACCAGGGCCGCTGCCTCAGGGATCTGCACGAGTATGGACACGGCCGAGTGGTCACAGTAAACTGTACAGGAACGGCACAACGCACAACAAATACATCATATGCAGAGAGAAGTGACAACTGACAGGTCCAAGGCAAAAATACCTGCCGCGGCGCATGGCGGGTGTCGCACGCGGCAGTCCAAGAACTGTCCTAAAACCGGCCCAAAACCACTGTTTTGGCCGTAACTCTGCGCACACATGTCAGAATCGTACACCGTCTGAACCTAGACGTGCAGAACCAAAAGACGGACGCAGCGACGGGTCACATGCATGCATCCATTGACTGACAGTGAGTATATAATGCAATAATATGCAAATAGGCCTCATGGCCAGTCCGCCGAAAGGCGCCTGCAAGACGTAGAAGGCACAACAAAGAGTCCCAATGGCATCTGGGGCTCTGGAACAATGGTCGATTAGCTCCAAGCGGGTAGTCTGCTGCCTGTCGTCACGCCGGTGTCACCAGGCCCGCCTGCCTCAGGGATCTGCACGAGTATGGACACGGCCGAGTGGTCACAGTAAACTGTACAGGAACGGCACAAAGCACAACACTCCCCCATGACCTGATGGTACGCATGTCCATACGCATGCAGCACTGGTACAACCACATAGTGGGTGACACAGACAGATGAGACGTAAATGTAAATCACACACCCAACCACTGTCACGCACGGGGTGAAGCCCAACAGAACGAATGGCCACCAGGAACTTTCCGCTGTGCCTTCGTCAAGAAATCAGCACGCTACAAGTTAGTGCCAACCCACGTCATGGAGATCACCCATCGCTCCACCAGATCACAAACAAAGTGATGCTCAACCGCAATGTGCTTTGTGCGAGCATGAAAGACACCAGAGTTCTCCGCAATGGCGAGAGCACTCTGGTTGTCGCAACGCAGCACAATGGCGGGTACTGCCTGCCCAAGCTCAAGAAGCAAGCGCTGCAGCCAAACTGCCTTACCAGCCCCTGCCCCCAAAGCAACATACTCTGCCTCCGACAAGCTACGTGCGATGCAGCCCTGCTTTCCGCTTCGCCAGAACAAAGCGGTACCACCGAGCAGAAACACGTAGCCAGTGCGACTGCGCCCATTAGGGCTCCACGCCCAGTCGCTCTCGGTGTAGCCGTCAAGGACCACCGAACACTGCCGACGAAAGCAGAGTCCGAGATACGGCGTGGAGAACACGTAACGTACCACTCGCACAGCCGCGTGAAGAGCTCTCGCACGTGGAGCCTGCGAGAACTGAGCAAGGAGGTTGACGGCGAACGCGATGTCGGGACGCGTGGTAGTGGCGAGGTACATCAGAGATCCGATAAGACGGAGGTACAAGGTCACGTGCACTGTCTCCCCCACCTGTGTAGGGTCATCCACCTTCAGGGCATCCTCCCCATCAGGTGTGAGGGGTGTGGAAGCAGTGGGCACTGCACCAAGGAGATCGCTAAAGCCCTCCCCCACGACTCGTGCGTATCGGGCCGGATGCAGCAACAGTGTCCGATGTCTGCAATCTCGAACGATCTCCATACCAAGAAACACTGATGCAGGACCGAGGTCCTTCATCCTGTAGGCGGTCTGCAGGACAGCCTTGGCCTCCTTCACGGCCTCCAGGGACGGAGACACGATCAGAAGGTCATCAACATAGACCAGGATGGCGGTGAACCGCTCAGGTGTCGGTAGGATGAAGAGTAAGGGGTCTGCCTCGCTCTGGACGTATCCTGCGCGAGTCAAGGTGCCAGTGATCTCCCGGTTCCAACACCGTGGAGACTGCTTGAGGCCATACAAGGACTTGCGCAAGCGCCAGACCTTGTCACCATCCTCAAAGCCTGGTGGCTCAGCCACGTAGATCTCTTCATACAAAGAGCCATGGAGGAACGCGTTGTTCACATCCATCTGGTGTAGTTCCCAGTCATGCTGAGCCACTACACCAAACAGAGCTCGACCTGAGGTCATGCGGCCGACAGGGGCAAAGGTGTCAGTGTAATCAACTCCCTCAATCTGAGAGAACCCCTTGACGACTAAGCGAGCCTTGTAGCGTTCCAGTGAGCCATCCGGCTTCACTTTCTTGCGAAAGACCCACTTGACCTGAATCGCCTTCCTCCTAGGGGGAAGGTCGACCAGCTCGTAGACTCTGTGCTCTCGGATAGCGCGAAGCTCATCCTCGCAAGCAGCTCGCCAGGCATCAGCATCCTGCGATGAGAAAGCCTCCCTCAATGTGCCCGCGTCAGGCGCCAAGGAGGGGGAACTCTGCGTGGCAAGTGCACACGCCTCAGTGTCAGGCCTGACGGCCACGAGATCAGCTACTGCGTCACAGGCGATATGGAGCTCGCGAGTGACCAGGTCGTGCCCTATGGGGCACGCTGGGTGTACCTGTGAAAGCTCAGTGCGGACACTCAGGCCTAAGGCCTTTGTGCCTGGATCACCGCTCGCGATGTTGCGAGAGGAACGCCTGGGTCCGGGACCCGACAGTGGTCGAAGGCGACCACCGGGCTCACGGGAGTAACCGGAGGTCGAGGGGCGTACCTCAGGCTCAGGAACAGGTACGACCACAGGGACAGGTACGACCACAGCTGGTGAGGGCTGAGACGAGGCAGCCGGAGATGCCGTGTGAGGAGAAGCGTATGTGGGGGACATTGAGCTGGGAGTAACAGCGGGCAAGGCTGGCCCGGACACTGTGACAGGAGTGTCAGCCGACGTAGG
>SZWC01014881.1:16527-32667 GCA_023375785.1 Penium margaritaceum
AGGGACAGGTACGACCACAGCTGGTGAGGGCTGAGACGAGGCAGCCGGAGATGCCGTGTGAGGAGAAGCGTATGTGGGGGACATTGAGCTGGGAGTAACAGCGGGCAAGGCTGGCCCGGACACTGTGACAGGAGTGTCAGCCGACGTAGGGACACGAGTGGGCTGGGCTAGGTCAGACGCCGGAGCAAGGGTGCCAGTGGACACAGGTGGTGATGTAGGAGGAGGCCTGAGAGCAGCGGTACCTGTGGGGTGTGAAACAAGCTGAACAGGCGGGATCTCTGGACCAACGGCAATGATAGCCGGATCATCAAGTGCTGGAGATCGTGAGGGGACTCGAGCGGACACATCAGCCTGACGAGAGATGGTCGCTTGCAGAGAAGTCTCCCCCATCTGCCGAGGACCCTCACGGGAAGGGACATGAGCTGCAGAAAGGGTTGTGATCGGAGTCAGATCACGGTATGTGAGAGACTCAAAATACAGCGCGTCACGGGACTCAATGACACGATGACGAGTGGGGTCCCAAAAACGCCAGGCTTGCGACCGCGGGGAGATGCCGATGAAGGCACACAAGCGACCCCGAGGGGAGACCTTGGACCCTCCTGGTCCTCGGTGTACCACACGGAGGCCAGGGATCCCCAGACGCGTGCGAGACGAAGATCGACACGGTGGCTAGACCAGAGCTCGTACAGCGTAACATGATCCGGAAGCGGACCATGCGGGGGGCGGTTCCAGACCCATGCCATGTAGGCGAAGCCCTCGAAGGCGAAGGACTCGGGGAGACCGCACTCTGACCGCATGGCGCGGAGCGCATCCTCCATGGTGCGGTTCCAGCGCTCAGAGACACCGTTTTGCTGTGGAGTAGCAGGAGCGAAGACCTGGTGAAAAATGCCGTGCTCAGCAAAGAAGGAGTCCATCTCACCGAGAAACTCGCCGTCGCGATCCAAGCGAAAGGTATGTAGCGTGTGGCAAGACTGACGCTCAGCCATCACGAGCCAGAGCCGAACTGCAAGGCCAGCGTCGCTCTTCTGACGCAGACTATAGACCCACCGCATCTGGGTGAAGTCATCAGTCAGCGTCAGAACATACCGGCCCCTCTCGCACAGTGACTCGACCGGGAGAGGACCAAGCAGGTCCGAGTAGACCAACTCGAGTGGCCTCAGCGCTCGGGAACGCGAATCAGGGTAAGTGCACCGGTGCATCTTTTCCTGAGAGCAAAAAAGACATTCGGTCTTGGGTGGCTTCTCGAAAGAAGCCACGTCAAGACCAAGAGCGGGCTGTGTCTGTATAAGCTTTGACACAGTGGCGGATCCCACATGACACAGACATTGATGAAGCAACCTTTGGTGTTCTGGGGATAGAATACCAGTGACAAAAACACGACCAGAGGAACGGGGAGAGCAAGGGGAGGATGGCCGAGCAATGCGGTACAAATCATCTACGACGGAAGCACCCAGGACAATGCTACGGGTGTCAAGAGCAGTCGCCGTCGCGGAATCAGCGGTGTGCTCAACGGAGAGACCCATCAGAGTGCAGGCACGCACAGACAGCAGACTGAGCTCAAGATCACGCACAAACAGCACGTCAGAGAGGTACAGGGGGCCAGACGGACCATCAAAGCATACAACCCCAACACCGTGGACCGGTAAGGACTGACCAGAGCCTGTACAAACAGAACGGACAGTCGTGAAAGGACCAAGTACCACAAAGTCACTACGACGACACGTCATGTGGTGGGTGGCACCGGAATCGATGATCGAAGTGTCACGACTGGTGGACGTCACTGTAAAACAAGCAATGGAACACTTGGCATTAGAGGGACGCTCAGCCGTCAGTAGGAAGGAACGACGTACGTCACAAAGGTGAGACTCATGAATCCAGTCAGTACAGTCAGGCCCATCATCATCACATGCGGACTGTGCACCCCCACACGTGTCATCACGAGTCACGAGGAAGGACAAACAAGCAGTCTGTGACCCACTCAACGATGACAACACACTCGCACCTCCCTGAAAGCGAAGTGCCAGAAGATGACAAAGCTCGGCGATGGTGCCGTCACGTGGGTCTGGAGCACTGGTGCTCGCAGGTGAGGACACGGGAACAGCTGCAATCGTGGTCGCCACGCATCCAGAGAAGTGTGCGGACGACGTGGCGGACGCGGTGCGGGCAGCATGGGCAGCCTGAAGTCCGCGAGTGATGCGCTCCCAGTCAAGCGGCTGCTGGCACTCGGTGTAGCGATGGGCACCTCCATAGTTGTAGCAACGCACGGAACGGCCACTGCTACCACTGGATGACGACTGCTGCTGACCCGATCCGCGCTTCCTATTCTTCTTCTTCCCCTGGGCAGCTGCTGCAACGCCCTGCGTCTGCGTGGGTGTAGACGGTGTCGAAGAGGAGGAAGATGCGGTCGTGATGGAGGTAGATGAGGGTGAGTGCAGGAGGGAAGATGGTGGTGAGGCGAGGACCGCTGTAGCAAGGGAAGTATCCTGATGTGCTACTGCTGCCTCGCGGGCCGACGTCACCTGGAGGAAAAGCTGATGGGCCCAAGGGAGCAGCTGCAGGGTGGCTGAGAAAGGCTCGAGAAGAGCGTTGCTGTACCGTGTGAAGATGTCGGTGTACTCCAGTCGTACTCCGAGCATGATTGTCCGAAGTGCCCACAGCTGTGTGCCCCCTGAGGTCCCCAGACGCGTGTAAATACGCATGGCGCGTCGCCAGTAATCTGCCGCACGCTCCGCTGGTCCCCGACGGAGCGAGTGGAAAGCACGAATGTATGACGCACGCGTAGCGTGCGTCTCTGCGGCCAGTAGGGACAACGCCAGATCCCAGCCTCCACGAGGATCAGCTCTGGTGCCTGTGCCAGCCTCACTGAGGAAGGGGCGGAAGTCGACGACAGTCTCGCGTGGCATGGCGTAGAGAAGTTCTCGCATGGCCCGTGCTGCTGTCAGCACCTGTGCTCGATCTGTAGACTGGTATGGGCTGTGGTAGTAAGGCCACACTCCCTCGGAAGTGGCCCACACCTGAAACAGGATCTCCCAGCAGTCAAATCCATCCTCGCTGATGTACCGTGGAGGTGGTGCCTCAAAGTCCTTTGGCTGCCGCTTTGTGGGGAGAGCACAGGCTACAAGCTGAGGAGGGCGAGAGACGGGGAAAACTCCAGGAAGGGGGTAATCACCGNGTGCTGCTGTCAGCACCTGTGCTCGATCTGTAGACTGGTATGGGCTGTGGTAGTAAGGCCACACTCCCTCGGAAGTGGCCCACACCTGAAACAGGATCTCCCAGCAGTCAAATCCATCCTCGCTGATGTACCGTGGAGGTGGTGCCTCAAAGTCCTTTGGCTGCCGCTTTGTGGGGAGAGCACAGGCTACAAGCTGAGGAGGGCGAGAGACGGGGAAAACTCCAGGAAGGGGGTAATCACCGGGGAAATCAGGTTACGATCATATCGGGGACACGGGTGGAGGTTGGATACTTGTCTGCAGCTGACGGAGGCGCTCCTGTAGAATACGAATCTCCCGCTCCTGGGAGTCATCCTCGAAGCCTAGCATGAATGGCTCGTCATGAAGGAGGTCTGCAGGTGGTGGAGAAACCACACCAGGAGGTGAAGCAGGCGGAGCACCTATCACGGGCACCTGGGCTGAGTGCTGGGTGGAGGTCGCAACGCCGGCAGCTCCCTCAGAAATCCGCGAAGGAGCCGTGGACTCAGCACGCAAGAGCTCAGTCAGCGTGCGGATCGTGTCAGTCTGCTTTTGCTGCAGACGACGCATCTCCTCCTAAGGCTGGGCAGGTCCGCAATGACCTGCGAGCGAGGGCTCAATACCTCTGAAGAAGAGGAGGAGGGATCACCTGGTCCCTTGTCCTTGTCCTTGGCGAACTCATGTCGCCGCTCACTATGGGACGACAGGTCAAGTTTGCCGGATTTCAAAACCGTCTGCGCTTCTCGGGGAGTTGAAACGCTGGCAACTTTTGACTTTCCGGGTGAAAATTTGGCTAAGTGTAGTGCTGACGTCACCAAGTGGTTGCTGACGTCAGCACGACCTGATGACGTCAGCAATCAACAATGCTGATGTCAGCTCGTCCCCTCCTTTTTTTTTGTTTTTTTGGTCACGGCTCTGCCGCGTGTGGAGCCGCCTCGCGGTGGCGCGCGGCAGCTCCACAAAAGCTGCACAGCAACTTCCGCCCAACTGCTGCTGCAGCTGTACTATGAGCTGCAGCAGCAGCTGCATAGCTGCGTGTGCAGCGGTGGCAGCAGCGGCTGTGCTACTGCTGCTGCTGCTACGCGCGGCGGCTGCTGCTATGCGCTGCAGCTGCTGCTGGCTGCCGCCACCGCGCGCTGCTGCTGGCTGCCGCCGCCGCGTGCTGCTAGTGTTGCCACTGCTGCGCTACTGCTGCCGCCGCGACTGCCGCTTCTGCTGCTGTGCTGCTCCCGCTGCTGCGCTGCTGCTGCCGATGCTGCTTTTGTGCTGCTGCTGCCGCCGCTGCTGCCACACTGCTGCTGCGGCCCCTGCTGCTGCTCTGTTGCTGCGGTGCTACCGCCACCACCTCTGCTGCTGTTGCTCTGCTGCTGCGGCTGTGGGAGGGCGGCTACACGCACCGCAGCCGCCACACACCCCTGCATGGCGGTAGACGCTGCTACTGCTGCCTCTACAGCTGCGATCTCACGTGGTGGGTGGAGTACGTTGACGGTGACCGGCCGTCTCCAACAGATCCCAGAAAACTCTGCTGCAGCGGTGACTCTCACTGCTGCTGCTCTGCTGCGTCTCTGCTGCGCAGCTCAGTGAGAACTGTCTCACTGCTGTGATACCATGAGAAAGTGCGTAGAAGCTTGCTAGCAATACAGCCGCTGACCGGGCGTCAGTGCCTGGTCAGACGGTGACGACAGTCACAGGTCGTACACGCAACGGCAAGGGTTTGGCTAGGAGACACAAGGCAAAGTGTCAGAATGCTTCAGTATAGCATATGCAGAGAGAAATGACAACTGACAGGTCCAAGGCATAAATACCTGCCGCGGCGCACGGCGGGTGTCGCACGCGGCAGTCCAAGAGCTTTCCTAAAACTGGCCCAAAACCACTGTTTTGGCCGTAACTCTGCGCACACATGTCAGAATCGTACGCCGTCTAAACCTAGACGTGCAGAATCAAAAGACGGACGCAGCGACTGGTCACATGCATGCATCCATCGACTGACAGTGAGCATACAATGCAAAAACATGCAAATAGGCCTCATGGCCAGTCCGCCGAAAGGCACCTACAAGACGTAGAAGGTACAACAAAGAGTCCCAGTGGCATCAGGGGCTCTGGAACAGTGGTCAGTCAGCTCCAAGCGGGTAGTCCGCCGCCTCTCGTCGCGCCGGTGTCACCGGGGCCGCCTGCCTCAGGGATCTGCACGAGTATGGACACGGCCGAGTGGTCACAATAAACTGTACAGGAATGGCAGAAAGCACAACACGGGTCACTGTTTTGTCGCATTGGGGATGATCGTTTGATTTTTCATGGTGTAGTTCAGGAGGAGTGCCACGGGATGAGGCCTGAGTACACATTGGATTCTGGACACACCAAGAGCTGCGACCTGCAGTTGGAGCTTTTGACGACAGTCAATTTTGAGGGTTATTGCTCTGTCTGAACAGGAGGACTCTCACTGCCGGACCCATCAGCGCTGGGGGCCCGTACTTGGGCGGCCCTCAACCAGAGGGCCTGCGGGCTGCTGCCGTGGTTTGAGATGGCCAGGACCTTACCAGGCTGGCCATCTGAGATTACTGCCCACCAGTACAACCGGTCTCTTGGTAGTGTGTTCCACCAAAGCTGTTGGCTCCCATTGCAAAGAGTGAACAGGATTCTGGTCATGTTCAGCTCTTCACCAACAATCGCATGTATCAACCTCATACTAGTTTGGAGTCGCAGTTCATCGTGGTGTTGTTTCCCCACTATATTAGCTTGATTGTGGACAGAAAGATTGGGCCATGCCGTCGGGGGACATGGTGCGTGACCTGTCACGCACTAGGCCACTTGCGTGTCTTGAAAATCGAAAACAAAAAACCCTCACCAACTACTTGGTTGTCACAGACTGTCGGGATGTTCCTCAAAACACATCCGACGATTTCAAAATTGTACCTTATTGGAGAATAGCGTCAGCGCCGTATGGTGTGTTTTGTCGTTGCACATTGTTTCAATAACATGTGTTTCAAGAGACTTGAATTCCATTTGATGAGGTTTGTAAGATTTTCGCTATTGAGCGATGGTCGTGGGCGAACGCGGACCGGCAATGCCTCTGGATCGAGCTTGTGATTGACAGCGGACTGTCGGCCGGCCTTGAGGTTGGTAAGATTTATCGATTGGGCCCACTAGTCGGTCAGATCGGCCGGTAGGGCCCGACGATTGGACGAGTATCGAAAGGGGTCCCTTTATCCAACCGCGCAATGAACCTGGGCTCAGAATTTGAACTGCCCTTTTTGAGGGAGCAAATAGAATGTCAGTAGTAAGATGATTAGGGGGGCAAGTGACTAATTTGGAGGGCAAACCATGTGAGACACGGCTTTGCACCACCTTTGGGGGCTAAACATGACCACTTGTGGTGACCGTAGCTGGAAACTAGTCTACAGCGGCTGATTGCGGCTGCAGCATAGTTGGAGTAGGCATGGCCCTGTTGTTCTATGTGTTGTACATGGCTTCCGGTGACCCCTCGGCTCATGTCCGTTCACGTGCAAATCCCCGACATGGCTATGGTGGCAAAAGACTGGCGGCTGGACAGGCACCCAGAAAACATCTTTCTTAGTCAGATTCATGCTATGGGACTGCACATAGGCGTGGAGCCTATTGGGTTGTAGCTTTTGTCGACGCAGCCAATCTGGTTCAGACGGCTCACTGTTTTGAATTGTCTTCAGGGAATTGTGCCCAAAACTGTGTTTTTGCCACTGATTTGTCCTGTCACAAATTGTGCACCATGTGCACCCGGTGTATGTGCACCCGGTGTATGTGCATCCACTAGGTCTTAGACACCATTTACGCTGCCTAGGTCTCAGTTGTGAGCTCTCTCTCCACATTTGCTTGCAGCTAGACGTGTTGATGCGCCGTGCTAGTCAGATCCTTGCAGTTGATTTCTGCTCTACTGCCTGGAACCTGGTTGCACTCATTCTGTCATGGTATCATAGCAACGAGACCCCTCTCGCCGAGTTGCACCGAAGAGACGCAGCACCGGAAACAGGAGTGAGAGTCACCGCTGCCGCCGCATCGTGGGACCTGTCATGGCCGACGTTAGCATCACCAACGTCACCACACACTCGCTACCAACATCGTAAGAAGGGCTGAGGCAGTCATCAAGCAACAACACCCACATCGAGCAGTAGCGGCAGCACCGAGTGGTAGCAACAGCTGTGTCTGGCTGTCGAGAAAGAAGGGAAGGAGAAGAAGCTGGCAACAGTAGCTTGCGGGGGCTGTGAACAGTGGTAGCGTGCAGCGTCATCAGCAACTGCAAGTAGCAACTGCAGCGCATAGCGGCAGCAATGCAATAGCAGCATTGCAGCTGCTGTAGCGACAGTAGGACTAGCAGCGGCTGCAGTAGTAGCATCGGCTGTGGCAACAAGAGCCGCAGCAGCAACGGTAGCTACGGCGGCAGCGAGCAACTGCAACACTGGCTGCGAGCAGTTGTAGTAGTCGCGGCAGTCGACGCGGTAGCCACAGCAGCCACAACAGTAGTTGCTGCAACAACTGCAGCAGCTACTGTTGTCGACACGAGGGACCCTGCCCGGGGGGATCCTGTCGGTCGGGTCTGTCGTGCCAATGGACGGCACGACAGAATGCCGGCCGAGCGCCGGCGCATGAACCGGCGCGTGCCGGCCAAACGCAAGCCCCCTGTCGGCCTCCTGCCGGTTGCGTGCAAGGGGGAGGAGCGAGCCTCCCCCTCCACTCCGCTTGCCTCGTGGGTCAAGCTAGACAGCTAACAACAAAAAATGGGACAAGGGGAGTCCACGAGTGAGGCTCTCGAGAAGAGCCCCGGGTGGGGATACCCCAATAGCATCGAAGTGATCGGTGATACGAAAAAAAAACGGTCGTCATACCGAAACAAGCCCTCGACAGCACCGCCACTGACGCAGCTGCTAAGGGCAGCTCCATTAGCGGCCAACGCCGGCCGTCGCCAGCGTCACCACAGCGACAGCAGCAGCAGCAGCAACAACAACCACAGAAGCAGCAGCAGCAACAACAACAACAACAATAACAACAACAGTAGCAGCAGCATAAGCGACAGCACCAGCAGCCGTAGTAACATCAGCAGTAGGGGCCGTCAAGTCCGACGACCTTGGCATGCCAGGTGCGCGCGCTGACAAACTTGCGGGCGGAGGGCCGTCAGGCTTTGACGAGGCAGGTCACTGAGCTATAGGACCTGGTCAGGGGCTTACTACCTCAGCAGCACCATCAGTCTAGAGACTTGAGCGAGAACTACGTCACTCATGGCGGCAATGCTGAGGAAGTAGTCGAGACTCTCTCCGACTCTGAAGATGAGGACGGGGAGGAATTGCTGTATGCGCGCCTTTTCCTCCTGGAGGCACGCCATAGAGCGCGTGAGGCAAATGCTGCCCTCTAGGGCACAAGCTCTAGCGCCGACCTCAGCTTGGGCTCAGCTCGTCGCCCTCTGAGCTTTGAGGAGCTCGCTATGCGAACTTGTGTGGGTAAGGGGGTTACCTCCTCTCCATCCGGCCCCGCAGTGGCTTCGGCCGTCGCCCTGCCGACGGCGAGGCCACACAAGTGGTTTGAGTCGGACCCACCCGTCTTCCGGACTGGGAACGACTACAAATCCTTGGAGTTGTGCTTCAGCATGTTGGCCATGAGTGAGGGGGTCATTGCCTAATGCTTCACCCCCAACCTGGCATCTAACCCCACACAGACACAGATGGCGGCCCGTGCTGCCTTCGGCTTGATGAAGGCCGCTCCGGACTACACCAAGGACTTTAGCCGCTTCCTTGGCGACCCTTTGACCGGCTCGGGAGCTGACCCTTGCACGGCGTGGGTGCTGGCCGTCACCCTCTTCGAGGGCGCCACCTCAGCCCAGACATCCATGCGCCTTGCCAACTTCAACTCCCTCTGCCAGACTTCTCAAGAGTCAGTAGATGACTATTCGTGCCGGGCGATCCAGTTGCATGAGGAGCTAGGAGATGATGCCCCTGCGTTGGACCCAACCCTCCAGATCATCATATATGGCATCCATCCTGACTACGCGCGTGTCTCCAGCAACTTTGACCAGACTCTTCTGTGTGACATGGGGAGTCATGGGACACTACTACGCTGGGCCACTCTCCATTTCCAGCAGGACCCCGGCATGGACGCAACGAACTGCGCCCGATGCGCCACCACTTCAGCTGCAGATGCTGCCACCTCTTCCTCCCCGCCGCCTTGGCACCAACTCAGTGGAAAATGGGCCACAGATCGTCTGTTGGTGGCAACAGCAGCGGTGCGACCAGTAGCGGTACCAGCACGACCAGCGTCAATCGCAGCAGTAGTGGCAGCAGTACCGGCAACAACGACGACAGCAATGGCTGAGGGAGGACGGGGGGTCGCCGACTCGTGTGCTTCAACTGCGGTATTGCAAAGCAATCGTGTGTGGCTCGCAGCATTGCATAGGCACAATACATGGCATTGGGTGAGGCGGCATGCGAGGGCATTTGGGTGGGACGGTTGTTGGAGGAAATGGGTTTGCATGTGCCTGTTGTACAACTTCACTATGACAGCTTAGCAGCAGATCGCATAGCCACAAATGATGGAGTGCTGTGCCTACGCATGAAGCACATCAACATAGAACATCACTTTGTGCAAGAAGCCATCGAAGCAGGCGATGTGCAAGTCTGCTCCATCACGGATACTGATCAACTGGCTGACTTTCTCACCAAAGCTCTGCCCTCCCCCTCTCTTCATCATCAACTTCACCAACCTGGCTGCAAACCTACAACACTCATGTCCAAGGGGGCATGTTAAGTCTCTCATGTATATGTTTTTCCCTCTTGAGTGGCCATGAGTGTGGAGGGCATGCTGAGACAGAGAGTGGAGGTGACGCACAGTGAGCGCACAGTCACCAGTGGCATGGTAACACTCTCACTGGAGTCACACATGCCCGCTTCCCTCCTACCAGCATCCCCCAGCCCCACCTGGCAGCTTGCTGTTGTGTACACTATTGATTCTCACACAGCTTCATTTGTGACATAGATTAGGCTTGTATGTGAACTTGGGTTAGTTTCGACTAACATAGGTTAGGTCATAACTCATCGTATGGCTTCTGTGCATGTCTGGGACTCGAGTAGGATTTTGCCCTTGAGGTTGGTCGAGTGCCGGTGAGCTCTACTCGTCGGCCCGACGGGTGAGCTCGAATAGCGAGCCTCACCCCGTAGCCCTCCTCCTCGTTGACGTAAGAGGTCACGGCGACCTGCATGGCCGTCCCACAAACCCAACCCTAGCTAACTCCATGGTTAACCATTTTGAGTGAGACTAGTCCAATTAGATTTGCAATCTGATTTCTAACCGCGACAGGGACCTCCCCCTCACGACCAGCACCGGCACACCCAGCGGCATGAGCAGTGCGGAGAGCGTGGATGCGGGCAGGGTTGTGGAAGGTGAGATGCTAAAAAAAGAGAGCGTCACGTGACTCCACGATGCGGCGCCACTCAGGGTCCCAGAACCGCCAAGCCTTCGACAACAGGGCCATGCCGACAAAGGCGCAGATGTGGTCTTGGAGAAAGCTTGCTCCCTTGCTGTGTGAACCACACGTAGACAAGGGAGCCCGAGACACTAGCAAGACGGAGATCGGCACTGTGGCCGTACAAGAGCTCATAGAGTGTGCGGTGGCCTGAGAGGGGGCCGTGAGGAATGCGGTTCCAGACCCAAGTCATGTATGCCATGCCTTCGAATGCAAAGGCCTTAGCCATGGTGCTGTTGGTGCGTATGGCGCGGACCGCATCCTCCATGGTGCGGTTCCAGCGCTCCAAGACACCATTTTGTTCGGGGATGGCGGGAGCAGAGAGGTTGTGGAAAACACCGTGCTAGGTGAAGTGGCGCGCCATGTCGCCAAGGAACTCGCCGCCGCGGACACAGTGAAAGGTCTCAAGCGTGTGGCCTTCTAAGCGTTCAACCATGGCCAGCCAGACGCGGATAGCGATGGCCGCGGCGCTCTTCTGACGCAAACTTAAAACCCAACGCAAGCGTGTGAAATCGTCAGTCAGCGTCAGGACGTAGTGACCTCGGTCCTCCTGAAACTCGACAGGGAGTAGGCCCATGAGGTTGGAGTGAACGAGATCCAGGGGCTGATGAGTCGTGGAAATCGACTCAAGGTAGGTGGAGCGGTGCATTTTGCCTTGAGCACAGGACAGACAGTCGGTCATGTGCGGCACCTTGAAGGACGCCACATCGAGACCGAGAGATGGCTGAGTGCGGGTCAGCATGTCGACAGCTGCTAGGTGCACATGACATAGGCATCGGTGTAGGAGGCGTTGATGCACAAGGGATAGAGCACCAGCGACGAAGACACGCGCAATGGGAGAAAGAGGTAAGGGGAGGGCACTAGCAGGCGACCCAGAGATGTGGTAGAGATCATCGACGATAGTCCCACTGAGGAAGGTCTCTTGGGCGTCGCGCAAAAAGACGCGAGCATCGGCAGCTGTGTGTGTGACACCCAGACCCATCTTGGTGCAAGCACAGACAGACAGCAGCCTAAGTTCAAGATCAGGGAAAGAGAGGACATTGGAGATGTATTCGGTACCAGCTGGCCCCATGAATTGTACAACCCCAATACCCTGGAGAGGGAGCTCATGGCCAGTTGCAGTGCGGACAAAGCGAACGGCACCAACGGGATGCAGGATGACGAAGGCGTCACAACTACACGTAATGTGATAGGTGGCACCAAAGTCAATAACCCAGGTGGCATCCATGATGCGCATACATGGGGCAACATGGCACTTGACGACAGAACACAGCGCGGCAGCAGGGCGCTCGGCAGGCGACAAGACAAGGCGAGCGAGAGAGCGCACATGGGACGAATGCAACCAAGACACATCATCAGGTCCGTTACACGCACACAACTGTAGAAGAGGACCACCACATGCATCATCACGCAACGAGACAGATAGTCCACAGGCTGTAGGACTCCTCGGCTCAGTCAACCCAGTCGCACCTCCTTGAGATGAGCGTAGGGCGAGAAACTGGTGCAGCTCGGCAATCATCATGTCCCTCTGAGCAAGCGCTTGGTCGTAAGGATCGGCGGGGGTGGTCACTGAGGCAGCGGGCTGCTCTGGGACGACTGCGGTCATGGCGACCGAGCAGGCTGTCACGCCGAACGTCTGGCGCAAGCGTGCCTTGTGCGCCTGCCGTAGTCTTCGTGTGATTTTGGCCCAGTCAAGTGTCCGTCAGGCGAGTGCAGTCGGGATGATTCATTTTCTTCCAAAGTTGGCCCCACTAACATCACTAAGGAGTGGAGAAAACCTGCACCGCGACCTTTTCCATTCCCACAGCTGGTCCCAGTGTCGCGGCCATTGCCAAGCTGATTGTTATGGCCATGTCCCTGACCACGGCCCTACTGTGACCACGTATTCATGTAGTTGTAACCAATTTCATGGTCTCTTTTATACCACAAGAAGCCTCAGGGTACTGAGCCCTAAAGTGGCCGGGTTGCATGTAGTTATGGGAAATTTCCTAGCAAAAGGTTGTGTTCCAACTCTCATGCATGGCATGGAGCTCATCATTGTCACGGCCACACCTGTGGTTGGGGCCATTCTACCCACCATTTTCTTTAACTTTGGGTTTACGTGCTGCTTACTTTTAGCTGCACATCAGTGCTTGTCTATCCGTTTTGAGTATGTACATTATGGTGCGCATCAGAGTAGTGATTTAAGTTCACAGGCACTTTACTCATGTATTCATGCAATATCCTTAACCTTGTCCAAGCTTGGCTCTTTGCCACTGTGGTTCTGTTGTGCTTCAGCTTATAGCTAGAGGACCATCACGGAAGTACTCCATCATCAAATACTTCTGGTACATGAAGGACATGGTACCACCGTCCTTAGTGAAGCTTTCGACTTCCTCCACGAGGGTGGTCAAGTTACCCAGTTAGGATTCAAGCGAGCTACCAAAATACTTGAATCTCCAAAGCGGGTTAAAGGCCTAATGTGCCTTGTTGTGTTAGGTGTAATTCTTGTGCATGATGGTAGAGAATGCCTCCCACGGCATTCGCTGCCTCTCCAGGTGAGGTCGCTGCACGTCGTATTCCTTAACCACCTACTTGAAGAGCTTGTCTTCAAGTCGTGTCAAAGCAAGGTTCTCCCACTTTCCAATAATAGCTTTGTCAAAACGCATAACATACTCCATGCAATGGAGCCATTCGATCCGTTTCATGCCTTTTGAAAAGATTTCTACACTACGCAAAATGACATCTTCATAATCGGCTCCAAGGTCATTGAGGATTGCAAGTCATCGTTATCATCAGCGGTGGTACCTGCTGCTGCAATGCACTCTGACTACTGCTACACATGCATCTCGGTCTTACTCTATAATGCCTTGTCAAAGTCGTTGAATTGGCATGTTGCCTCCTGAGCTGCCGTCGGGTCCGTGGCCAGATTGGCCGTCAGAGACGTCGAGACTTACCCAACTACTGCATAGCCTGCCATGCCAGCATTCGTCGTCGCTTCAGAGTTTGCGTGCATGGTCACGTTTTGCTCCTCAATCGTTGAAAACCAGCTGCTGATCATCAGGTGCGCTTGCTCGCTTCACGAAGTGACGAAGTTTGCGAAGTCTTGACATGTGAGATGCGCTGACGGCTTGCGCGAGGTAATCCTCTGCATGAGTAAAGTAGTGAGCTGCCCCAACAGCACCATTGTGCTCTGATACCAAGTGTTATGCCGAATGGATCGTGGATGGTGAACAAGTATGAGTTGCGAGGCAAAACACGGTTTGGGAATTTGGGACACTTGAGCAAATTGTATTTAGCCTTAAGTGTACTTTGGTGACAAGTGTGGGAACAACTGAACACATATATATAGGCTTTGAGTTACAAAATGAGACGTAGTCAGGGTCGTCAGGTCGATCATCGAGCGTCGCGCGTGGAGTCACATCGTGAGTGATTGGATTGAGAAGTTCCGTCGAGGAATCGGGGGGCTTTGAAGATGGACGGTGAAGATGCGAGATGTATCTCTATAAGTATCGATGCGGCGAGAAGTCGACCGAAAGATTGCGACACTTCAGTTGATGATTCTCAAAAGTGGTCGAAATTGTTGGAACGTGCGAGAAGGAACGTTTAAGGGGGAGGTCAGTTGGCTTAATTGCCCTCGACCATCGCAACAAAAATCCGGGTCTCGACGCTCAGTGAGCTATTTTTCTAAAAACAGAAATGCCCACTCAGAAAGTTTAGGGACTCGTGTACGTCTAGCACGTAACAACAAACGGGGTGTATTGTGACCTTACAACATAACCCTCATGTCGTGTTGTATTGTAATGTCATGATGTACCCCGTGGACCTTCACGGGTATTCTTGGATGAAAGAAAAGTGAAGATGGGCTTCTGGTGTAAAAAATAAAAGTGGTGCGACATGTTTAAGAATTCCCAGTAACGCGGCGTTAGGCAAGTTTGGTCTCCGAACCCTGGGGTATCTGGATATTTTCCTGTTCGCTCACCGATAACCGCGCCGTACACATTCATCGACGGCTGGGTTCTTCGGCTCTGGGGATCTGATGCCGAATGTTTCCCTCCACCTCTGCCTTTGCTCTCGCAGCATCCTCACACGTGAGCGTACGTTTCTGTTCCTCTTTTGCGTCATCGCTACGCCTTCCGTTCTTCCCAAGCGCACGTCAGCGCCCAGCACGCATGGCGAGCAGCCGCACCCTGCATGCTACCTAACTCCGCGCTGTCGACTAATTTCGCAACGGCTGTTGAAGTACAACGAGCAGCACGTGCACAATGAGAGCAGCGGCAGAAGCAGTGCCAGCGTTGTGACAGCGGCAGCAGCAGCAGAAGCTGCAGCAGCAGCATCAGCGGCGGCGGCGGCGGCAACAACAACATTAGCAGCAGCAGCAGCATTTGCAGCAGCAGCAGCAGCAGCAGCAGCAGCGGGACAGAAGCGACGGACAGGCTGCTAGATAGTCGACACTGCGGCGGAGAGTCGTAGCCAAGGCTGCAAGCGAGGGCACCAGTTGCAGTAGCAGCACCAGTTGCAGTAGCGGCACCAGTTGCAGTAGCAGCACCAGCAGCAAGAGTCAACAGCGAGAGAAGCCCATCCTCGTATCGGCCATTGCTTAAACCTCAAACCCTCCCCNTTCTCCCCACAACCAGCCTGGCCTCCAACTAGTCACCTTCTCCCTATAGAGAAGCCAAGAGTAAGGAGTGGAGAGGCGAGAAGTCCTCCTCCTCCGCCGTCCGTGACGACAGCTAAGCTGATCCGCCATCCGGGTCAGGATGCGGCCGTTGAGCGAAGAGGAGACGCAGCAGGTGTTTGAGAAGCTGCACAAGTTCGTGGGCAGCAACATCAAGCACCTCGTCGGCAGGGACGCGCTGGACGGACCCGGCGGCGCCAAGGGCGGCTTCTGCTTCCGCTTGCACAAGCAGAGGGTGTACTACGTGAGCGAGGTGCGTGTGTGTATGTGTGCGTGAATGAGCCTGTGCTGTTTGTGCTCGTGCTCGTGCGTGTGCGCGTGCGTGCGTGCGTGCGTGCATGCGTGCGTGCGTGCGTGCGTGCGTGCGTGCGTGCATGCGTGCGTACGTGCGTGCGTGCATGCGTGTGTGCGTGCGTGCGTGCGTGCGTGCGTGCGTGCGTGCGTGCGTACGTGCGTACGTGCGTGCGTGCGCGCGCGCATGCGTGCGTGCGTGCGTGCGCGCGTGCGTGCGTGCGTGCGTGCGTGTGTGCGTGCATGCGTGCGCGTGCATGCATGCGTACGTGCGTGCGTGCGTTCTTGGGTGCGTGGGTGGGTAGGTGGGTGCACGGGTGCACAGGTGCGCGGATGCACGGTTGCACAGGTGCGCGAAAGCATGGGTGCACGGGTGGGCTGGGGCACCGATGAGAGTTTCATGCTGTCTGTGAGCTGTGCACATGCGCTGTGCTTTTGGTCGTGCATGAACAAGTGCCTGCTCGTGTGCATGAGCAACTAACGCTCGCACTTTGTGCTCTTCCCATCATCCCCCCCCCCCCCCC
>SZWC01014881.1:51477-72430 GCA_023375785.1 Penium margaritaceum
CACTCAGACCGCATGGCGCGGACCGCATCCTCCATGGTGCGGTTCCAGCGCTCAGATACACCGTTCTGCTGTGGGGTAGCAGGAGCGGAGACCTGGTGAAAAATGCCGTGCTGAGCAAAGAATGAGTCCATCTCGCCGAGGAACTTGCCGCCGCGATCCGAGCGAAAGGTATGTAGCGTGTGGCGAGACTGACGCTCAGCCATGACGAGCCAGAGCCGAACCGCAAGGGCGGCGTCGCTCTTCTGACGCAGACTGTAGACCCACCGCATCCCGGTGAAGTCATCAGTCAGCGTCAGAACATACCGGCCCCTCTCGGACAGTGACTCGACTGGAAAAGGACCGAGCAGATCCGAGTGGACCAACTCGAGGGGCCTCAGCGCTCGGGAACGCGAATCAGGGTAAGTGCACCGGTGCATCTTACCCTGAGCGCAAAAAAGACAGTCGGTCTTTGGTGGCTTCTCGAAAGAAGCCACGTCAAGACCAAGAGCGGGCTGTGTCCGGATGAGCTTCGACACAGTGTCGGAGCCCACGTGGCACAGACGTCGGTGAAGCAACCGCTGGTGTTCCGGGGATAGAACACCAGTGACAAAAACGCGACCAGAGGAGGAGGGAGAGCAAGGGGAGGAGGGCCGAGCAATGCGGTACAAG
The DNA here is from genome assembly GCA_023375785.1 of Penium margaritaceum. NCBI lineage: Eukaryota > Viridiplantae > Streptophyta > Zygnematophyceae > Desmidiales > Peniaceae > Penium > Penium margaritaceum. Next base: position 52,126 of record SZWC01014881.1, read on the forward strand.
TCATCGAGGACTGAAGCACGCAAGACAATGCTACGGGTGTCAAGAGCAGTCACCGTCGCTGAATCAGCGGTATGCTCAACGGAGAGACCCATCAGAGTGCATGCACGCACAGACAGCAGACTGAGCTCAAGATCAGGCACAAACAGCACGTCAGAGAGATACAGGGGGCCACACGGACCATCAAAGCATACAACCCCAACACCGTGAACCGGTAAGGACTGACCAGAACCTGTACGAACGGAACGGACAGTCGTGACAGGACCAAGTACCACAAAGTCACTACGACGACACCGTCATGTGGTGGGTGGCACCGGAATCGATGATCCAAGTGCCACCGGAGTCACGACTGGTGGACGTCACTGTACAACGAGCGATAGAACACTCAGCATCAGAGGGACGCTGAGCCGTCAGTGAGAAGGAACGACGTACATCACAAAGGTGAGACTCATGAATCCAGTCAGTGCAGTCAGGCCCATCATCATCACATGCAGACTGTGCTCCCCCACACGTGTCATCACGAGTCACGAGGACGGACGGACAAGCAGTCTGTGACCCACTCGACGATGATGACACACTCGCACCTCCCTGAAAGCGAAGCGCCAGAAGATGACGAAGCTCGGCGATGGTGCGGTCACGTGGGTCTGGATCACTGCTGCTCGCCGGTGAGGATGCAGGAACAGCTGCAGTCGTAGTCGCCGCGCGTCCAGAGGAGTGTGCAGTCGATGTCCCGGACGCGGTGCGCGCAGCATGGGCAGCCTGAAGTCCGCGAGTGATGCGCTCCCAGTCAAGCGGCTGCTGGCACTCGGTGTAGCGATGGGCACCTCCACAGTTGTAGGAGTGCACGGAACGGCCATTGCTACCACTGGATGACGACTGCTGCTGACCCGATCCGCGCTTCCTATTCTTCTTCTTCCCCTGGGCAGCTGGTGCAACGCCCTGCGTCTGCGTGGGCGTAGACGGGGTCAAAGAGGAGGAGGAAGATGAGGTCGTGATGGAAGAAGGTGAGGGTGACTGCAGGAGGGAAGACGGTGGTGAGGCGAGGACTGCGGCAGCGATGGAAGTCTCCTGATGTGCTACTACTGCCTCGCGGGCCGACGTCACCTGGAGGAAAAGCTGATGGGCCCACGGGAGCAGCTGCAGGGTGGCTGAGAAAGGCTCGAGAGCAGCGTCGCTGTACCGTGTGAATATGTCGGTGTACTCCAGGCGAACTCCGAGCATGATCGTCCGAAGCGCCCACAGTTGTGTACCCCCTGAGGTCCCCAGGCGCGTGTAGATATGAATGGCGCGTCGCCAGTAGTCCGCTGCAGGCTCCACTGGTCCCTGACGGAGGGAGTGGAAGGCACGAATGTGTGACGCACGGGTGGCGTGCGTCTCTGCGGCTAGGAGGGACAACGCCAGATCCCAGCCTCCACGAGGATCAGCTCCGGTGCCTGTGCCAGCCTCGCCGAGGAAAGGGCGGAAGTCAACAACAGTCTCGCGTGGCATGGCGTAGAGAAGTCCTCGCATGGCTCGGGCTGCTGTCAACACCTGTGCTGGATCTGTAGACTGGTATGGGCTGTGGTAGTAAGGCCACACTCCCTCAGAAGTAGCCCACACTTGAAACAGGATCTCCCAGCTGTCAAATCCGTCCTCGCTGATGTACCGTGGAGGTGGTGCCTCAAAGTCCTTTGGCTGCCTCTCCGTGGGGAGAGCAGCCGCAGGCTGAGGAGGGCGAGTGACGGGAAAAACTCCTGGTAGAGGGTGATCACTGGGGAAGTCAGGTGACGGTCGTATCGGGGACACGGGTGGAGGTCGGATACCCGTCTGCAGCTGACGGAGGCGCTCCTGTAAAAGACGAATCTCCCGCTCCTGGGAGTCATCCTCGAAGCCTGGCATGAATGGCTCGTCATCAAGAAGGTCCGCAGGTGGTGGAGAAACCACGCCAGGAGGTGAAGCAGGCGGGGCGCCTGTCACGGGCGCCTGAGCCGAGTGCTGGGTGGAGGCCGCAACGCCGGCAGCTCCCTCGGAGATCCGCGGAGGAGCCGTGGAGTGAGCGCGCAGGAGCTCAGTCAGCGTGCGGATCGCGTCAGTCTGCTCTCGCTGCAGACGACGCATCTCCTCCTGCTGACTGCGCAGGTCCTCAATGGCCTGCGAGCGAGGGCTCAATACCCCTGAAGAAGAGGAGGAGGGATCACCTGGTCCCTTGTCCTTGTCGTCGGGCGACCTCATATCGCGGCTCACTATGGGACGACAGGTCAACTTTGCCGGATTTCAAAACCTACTGCGTTTCTCGAGGAGTTGAAACGCTGGCAACTTTTGACTTTTCGGTTGAAAATTTGGCTAAGTGTTATGCTGACGTCAGCAAGTGGTTGCTAACGTCAGCACGACCAGATGACGTCAGCAACCAAAAATGCTGACGTCAGCTCGTCCCTTCCTTTTTTTTTTTCTTGTCACGGTTCACCGTCGCGCGGTGGCGCGCGGCAGCTCCGTGGAAGCTGCGAAGCAGCTTCTGCCCAGCTGCTGCTGCAACTGTGTTGTCAGCTGCAGCAGCAGCTGCGTAGCTGCGCGTGCAGCGGTGGCAGCGGCGGCTGCGCTGCTGCTTCTGCTGCTGCTGCGCCCGGCAGCCGCTGCTGCGCGCGGCGCTGTTGCTGCGCGCTACAACTGCTGCTGGCTGACGCCGCCGCGCGCTGCTGCTGGCTGCCGCCGCCGCGCGCTGCTGCTGCTGCCACTGCTGCGCTGCTGCTGCCTCCGCGACTGCCGCTGCTGCTGCTATGCCACTGCCGCTGCTGCGCTGCTGCTGCCGACGCTGCTGCTGCACTGCTGCTGCCGCCGCTGCTGCCACGCTGCTGTGGCGGCCGCTGCTGCTGCGCTGCTGCTGTTGCGCGGCTGCCGCCGCCGCCTCTGCTGCTGCTGCTGCTTTGCTGCTGCGGCTGTGGGGGGGGTGGCGGCTGCACGCACCGCAGGCGCCACACGCCTCTGTGTGGTGGTACGCGCTGCTGCTGCTGCCTCAGCAGCTAGGATCTCACGTGGTGGGTGGAGTACGCGGTCGGCGACCGGCCGTCTCCAACAGGTCCCAGAAGAACTGCTGCAGCGGTGACTCTCACTGCTGCTGCTCTGCTGCGTCTCTGCTGCGCAGCTCAGTGAGAACTGTCTCACTGCTCTGATACCATAAGAAAGTGCGTAGAAGCTTCCTAGCAACACGGCCGCTGACCGGGCGTCAGTGCCTAGTCAGACGGTGACGACAAGCACAGGTCGTACACACAACAGCCAGGGTTTGGCTAGGAGACACAAGTCCAAGTGTCAGAATGCTTCAATATAGCATATGCAGAGGGAAATGACAACTGACAGGTCCAGGGCATAAATACCTGCCGCGGCGCACGGCGGGTGTCGCACGCGGCAGTCCAAGAGCTGTCCTAAAACCGGCCCAAAACCACTGTTTTAGCCGTAACTCTGCGCACACATGTCAGAATCCTACGCCGTCTGAACCTAGACGTGCAGAATCAAAAGACGCACGCAACGACTGGTCACATGCATGCATCCATCGACTGACAGCGAGTATACAATGCAAAAACATGCAAATGGGCCTCATGCCCAGTCTGCCGAAAGGCGCCTGCAAGACGTAGAAGACACAGCAAGAAGTCCCGGTGATATCTGGGGCTCTGGGACAGTGGTCGGTCAGCTCCGGACGGGTAGTCCGCCGCCTGTCGTCACGCCGGTGTCACCAGGGCCGCGTGCCTCAGGGATTTGCACGAGTATGGACACGGCCGAGTGGTCACAGTAAACTGTAGAGGAACGGCACAAATCACAACACTGTTGTTGGCCTTCTCTTTTTCAAGCACTTACTAATAACTAGCTTGTTTCATGCTGTCTTCTCTTGTTGTCGTATTTGTAGATTTGACTGATTGTGACCTCCTCACTGAAACCAAGGACACATGATTACGAGCAGCTACACTGCTCAGAGTTTCATCCTGGATCTGTAGTGTGGAGATTGTAATTATCCATTGAAACACTTCGAGTGAGGGATGTGAGAGATGTGAGTGTGGTGAGGTCCCCATATTGTGTACCTACCTTTCTTGTGAGGTTCACAGGATAGGTAGTCGTACGTATCGCTTCAGCCCAGGATCTAGGAGGGAGCTTGTCGTCAACGAGCATGCACATTGTCATATCGAGGAGGGTCAGGTTCACCCTCCCTGCTACGCCGTTGCTTAAAGGTGGGAAAGGGGGTTACTTTTCTAGTGTTCAATACCTTCTGTTTTGAGCCACTCCCTACGGGCTTCGTAGTCGATCTTAAGTGCCTTCACCTTCTTTCCACTCTGTCGCTCAACCATAACGTGAAAGGCTTGCAGGTTCTCCTTCACCTCACTTATCTTTTTGAGAAAGTACATCCATGAGGAGATGCAAGGAAGCTTCCTAGCAACACTCCCGTTGACCAGGCGATCGTGCCTGATCAGACGGTGACGACAGTCACAAGTCGTGCACGCAACGGCAAGAGTTTGGCTAGGGGACATAAGGCAAAATGTCGGAATGTTTCAATAGCATTTGCAGAGAGAGATGACAAATGACAGGTCCATGGCATAAATACCTGCCGCGGCGCACAACAGGTGTCGCACGCGGCGGTCGAAGAGCTGTCCTAAATCCGGCCCACAACCACTGTTTTGGCCATAACTCTGCGCACACATGTCAGAATGCTACGCCGTCAGAACCTAGACGTGCAGGATCACAAGACAGACGCTACGACTTGTCACATGTATGCATCCATCATCAGACGGTGGACACGCAATGCAAAAACATGCAAATTGGGCTCATGGCCAGTCCGCCGAAAAACTCCTGCAACCTGCAGAAAAAACAGCAGGGAGTCCTGGCAGTGTCTGGGGCTCTGGAACAGTAGTCGGCGAGCTCCAAGCTGGTAGTCCGCCCCCAGTCGTTGCACCGGTGTCACCAGGGCCTGCCTCAGGGATGTGCACGAGTATGGACACGACCGAGTGGTCACAGTAGACTGTAGAAGAACGTCACAAATCACAACACTCCCCCATGACCCGATGGTACGCATGTCCATACACGTGCAGCACTGGGACAAGTGTAATAGTGAGTGTAAAACAGATGGGGCACGGATACACATCTCACACTCAACCACACTCAGGCATGGGGCGAAGCCCATCAGAACGAATGGCCACCAGGAACTTTCCGCGAGCTAGTGCCTTCGTCAAGAAATCAGCATGCTGCATGTCAGTGCCAACCCACATGACAGAGATCACGTGTCGCTCCACGAGATCACGCAAAAAGTAATGCACAACCGCAATGTGCTTCGTGCGAGCGTGAAGGACACCAGAGTTCTCCGCAATGGCGAGAGCACTCTGGTTGTCGCAACGAAGCACAATGGCGGCTACCGACTGACCAAGCTGAAGAAACAGGCGCTGCAGCCATACCGCCTCAGTAGCCCCTACGCCCAAAGCACATACTATGCCTCCAACGAGCTACGTGCGATGCAACCCTGCTTCCCGCTACGCCAAGAAAGAGCGGTACCACCGAGCAGGAGCACGTAGCCAGTACGGCTGCGTCCATCTGGGCTCCAGGCCCAGTCGCTGTCAGTGTAGCCATCAAGGACCATTGAACATTGCCGACGAAAGCAGAATCCGAGGAACGGCATGGAGACCACGTACCGCACCACTCAGACAGTCGCGTGAGGGGCACTGGCATGTGGAGCCTGCGAGAACTGAGCGAGGAGGTTGACAGCAAAAGCGATGTCAAGACGTNCTGCGTCCATCTGGGCTCCAGGCCCAGTCGCTGTCAGTGTAGCCATCAAGGACCATTGAACATTGCCGACGAAAGCAGAATCCGAGGAACGGCATGGAGACCACGTACCGCACCACTCAGACAGTCGCGTGAAGGGCACTGGCATGTGGAGCCTGCGAGAACTGAGCGAGGAGGTTGACAGCAAAAGCGATGTCAAGACGTGTGGTAGTGGCTAGGTACATCACAGATCCGATGAGACGAAGGTACAAGGTCACGTCCACTGTCTCCCCCAGCTGTGTGGGCTCATCCATCTTCAGGGCATCCTGCCCATCAGGTGCAAGAGGTGTGGAAGCGGTGGGCACTGCACCAAGGAGGTCGCTGAAACGCTCCGACTCGTGCGTATTGGGCCTGATGCAGCAACAGTGTCCGACGTCTGCGATCTCGCACGATCTCCATACCAAGAAACACCGATGCAGGACCAAGGTCCTTCATCCTGTAGGCAGTCTGAAGGACATCCTTGGCCTCCTATACGGCCTCCAGGGATGGAGACGCAATCAGAAGGTCATCGACATAGACCAGGATGGCTATGAACCGCTCGGGTGTCGATAGGATGAAGAGAGAGGGATCTGCCTCGCTCTGTACATATCCCGCACAAGTCAAAGTGCCGGTGATCTCCCGGTTCCAACACCGCAGAGACTGCTTCAGGCCGTACAAGGACTTGCGCAAGCGCCAGACCTTGTCACCATCCTCAAAGCCTGGTGGCTGAGCCACGTAAATCTCCTCATCTAGAGAGCCATGGAGGAACGCATTGTTCACGTCCATCTGGTGCAGTTCCCAGTCATACTCAGCCACTACACCAAACAGAGCTCGAGCTGCTCATGCGGCTGACAGGGACAAAAGTGTCAGTGTAATCGACGCCCTTAATCTGAGAGTACCCCTTGACGACCAAACAGGCCTTGTAGCGTTCCTGTGAGCCATCCGGCTTCACTTTCTTGCGAAAAACCCACTTGGCCTGAATAGCCTTCCTCCCATGTGGAAGGTCGACAAGCTCGTAGACTCTATGCCCTCGGATAGTGCGAAGCTCATCCTCGGAGGCAGTGCGCCAAGCGTCAGCTATCTGTGATGAGAGAGCTTCCCTCAGGGTGCCCGGGTCGGGTGCCGTAGAGGGGGAGCTCTGCGTGGCAAGGGCACATGCCTCAGTGCTAGGCCTCACGACCACAAGATCAGCTGCTGCATCACAAGCGATATGGAACTCACGAGTGACGAGATCGTGCCCTACGGGGCACGCTGGATGTACCTCTGTGAGCTCAGTGCGGACACTCAGGCCTAGGGCATTTGTGCCGGGGTCACCACTCATGATGTTGCGAGAGGGGCGCCTGGGTGCGGGGCCCGACGCTCGCTGAGCTCCGGAACCCAGTGCTCGAAGACGGCCACCGGGCTCACGGGAGTAACCGTAGCTCGAGGGGCGCACCTCAGGCTCAGGGACAGGCACGACCACAGCTGGTGGGGACTGAGGCAAGGCAAGTGATGCTATGCGAGGAGATGCATGTGTGGGGGACATGAGGCTAGGTGTGACAGCAGGAGCAGGCAAGACTGGACCTGACACAGAGGCAGGAGTGTCAGCAGGAGTAGATACAGGAGTAGGCGAGACTGGACCAGACACAAAAACAGGAGTGCCAGCAGACGCAGGTACTGGCGCAAAAGCAGGCGCGGGAACAGAAGCAAGGGCACTTGTGGGGCGTGATACAGGCTGTACGGGCAAGGTTTCTGGACCAACGGCAATGATCGCCGGGTCATCAAGGGCCAGAGACCGAGAGGTGAAGGGGGCTCGAACGGACTCATCAGCCTGGTGAGAGGTGCTCGCTGGCGTAGAAGTCTCCCCCATTCGCCGCGAACCCTCACAGGTAGGAACATGTGTGGCAGAGAGTGTCGTAATCAAAGTGAGGTCACGGTAGGTGAGAGACTCGAAAACGAGCGCGTCGCGTGACTCAATGATGCGATGGCGAGTAGGGTCCCAGAAGCGCCAAGCCTCCGACCGCGGGGAAATGCCTAGGAAGGCACACAAGCGGCCCCGAGGAGAGATCTTGGACCCTTGCTGGTCCTCGGTGTACCACACGGAGGCCAGGGATCCCTAGACACGAGCGAGACGGAGGTCAGCACGATGTCCAAACCAGAGCTCATACAGTGTAACATTGTCCGGAAGCGAACCATGCGGGAGGGGGTTCCAGACCCAAGTCATGTAGGCGAAACCCTCAAAGACAAAGGACTCAGGGAGACCGCACTCAGACAACATAGCGCGAACCGCATCCTCCATGGTGCGGTTCCAACGCTCGGAAACACCATTCTGCAGAGGAATAGCAAGAGCAGAGACCTGGTGAAAAATCTCGTGCTCAACAAAGAACCTGTTCATCTCGCCAAGGAACTCACCGCCGCGATCCGAGCGGAAAGTATGTAGCGTGTGACGCTCAGTCATCACTAGCCATAGTCAAACCGCAAGGGCGGCGTCGCTCTTCTAACGCAGGCTATAGACCCACCGCATCTGCGTAAAGTCGTCAGTCAGAGTCAGAACATACCGGCCCCGATCAGATAGGGAATCGACCGGAAGAGGACCGAGAAGGTGTGAGTGAACTAGCTCGAGAGGCCGAAGTGCTCGAGAACGAGAGTCAGGGTAGGTGCATCGGTGCATCTTCCCCTAAGCGCAAAAGAGACAGTCGATCTTGGGTGGCTTCTCGAAAGAAGCCGCGTCAGGACCGAGAGTTGGCTGTGTCCGAATGAGCTTTGACATAGCATCGGAACCCACGTGATACAGACGGCGATCAAGCAACCGCTGGTGTTCCAGAGACAGAACACCACTGACAAAGACCTGACCAGAGGAGGAAGGAGAGCAAGGGGAGGAGGTCCGAGAGACGCGATACAGATCATCTATGACTGAGGCACGAAGCACAATGCTGCGAGTATCAGTAGCAGTCACAGTCGCCGAGTCTGCGGTATGCTCCACAGAGAGACCCATGAGTGTGCAGGCATGCACAGAAAGCAGGCTAAGCTCAAGATCAGGCGCAAACAACACGTCAGAAAGGTAAAAGGGGCCAAACGGACCGTTGAAACATACAACCCCAACACCATGGACTCGCAAGGACTGACCAGAGCCTGTACGGACGAAATGAACAGACGTGACAGGACCGAGAACAACAAAATCACTACGACCACACGTCATGTGATGAGTGGCACCAAAATCGATGATCCAAGTGCCATGGAGTCACGACTGGTGGACGTCACTGTACAACGGGCAACGGAACACTCGGCATCAGAGGGACGCTGAGCCGTCAGTGGGGAGGAACGATGCAGGGCACAAAGTTGAGACTCATGAACCCAATCGGTGTAGTCAGGCCCATCATCATCACATGCTGGCTGTGCTCCCCTACACGCATCATCACGACCCACAGGAACGGAAAAACAGACAGTCTGTGGACCACCCGACGATGACAACACACTTGCACCTCCGTGAAAGCAGAGCGCTAGAAGGTGTCAGAGCTCAGTGATGGTGTAGTCGCGTGGGTCCGGATCACTGCTACTCATCCATGAGGAAGCGGGAACAGTTGCAGTCGTGGCCACCACGCGTCCAGAGGATGGCGAGGATGACGTGTTGGACGTGGAACGGAGGGCGCGTGCAGCCTGGAGCGCACGAGTAATCCACGCCCAGTTGAGCGGCTGCTCGCACTCGGTGTAGCGATGGGTGCCTCCATAGTTGTAGTAGTGAACAGAACGTCCACTGCTACCACTGGATGACGACTGCTGCTGTGACTGCTGCTGACCTGATCCACGCTTCCCCTTCTTCTTCTTCCCTTGAGCTGCTGCTGCAACACCGTGTGTCTGAGTGGGTGTAGGCGGGGCCAAAGAGGAGGAGGAAGATGAGGACGTGATGGAGGATGAAAAAGGAGACTGTAGGAGGGAATATGGTGGTGATGTGATGACTGCGGCAGCAAGAGAAGTCTCCTGATGGGCCACGGCTGCCTCGCGGGCTGAAGTCACCAGGAGGAAGAGCTGATGGGCCCAGGGGAGAAGCTGCAGAGTGGCTGAGAAGGGCTCGAGGACAGCGTCGCTGTACCATGTGAAGATGTCAATGTACTCAAGGCGAACTTCGAGCATCATCGTACGGAGTGCCCACAGCTGTGTGCTTCCTGAGGTCCCCAGGCGCATGTAGATGCGCATGGCGCATCGCCAGTAATCGGTTGCAGGCTCTGCAGGCCCCTGACGGAGAGAGTGGAAGGCATGAATGTGTGCTGCATGAGTGGCGTGCGTGTCTGCAGCCAGCACGGATAAGGCCAGATCCCAACCTCCGCGTGGATCAGCGCCGGTGCCTGTGCCAGCCTCGCCAAGGAAGGGCGGAAATCGGCGACGGTCTCAGATGGCATGGCATAGAGGAGTCCGCGCATCACCCTGGCTGCTGTCAGCACCCATGCTGGGTCTGTAGGCTGATACAGGCTGTGGTAGTAGGGCCAATCTCCCACTGAAGTAGCCCAAACCTGAAAGAGGATCTCCCAGCAGCCGAAGCCGTCCTCACTGATGCACCGTGGAGGTGGTGTCTCAAAGTCCTTGGGTTGCCACTCCGTGGGGAGAGCAACCGTAGGTCGAGGAGGATGAGGGACGGGGAAGACTCTTGGGAGGAGATAGTCACCAGGATAGTCGGGTGACGATCGTATCGGAGGAAACCGAGGAGATCTGGTGCCCATCTGCAGCTAACGGAGGCGCTCCTGAAGAACGCGAATCTCATGATCCGGGGAGTCGCCTATCATGCCTGGCATGAATGGATCATCATCTAGGAGGTCAGGAGGTGGTGGATCAGGTCTGGCTCCTGTCACGGGTGCCTCAGCCAACTGTTGTATAGAGACCGCGATGCCAGCAGCTCCCTCGGAAGCCTGCTGTGGGACCGTGGCCTGGGCACGTAGAAGCTTAGTCAGCGTGCGAATGGCATCAGTCTGCTCCCGTTGTAGGTGACGCATCTCATCCTACTGGCTTCGCAGGTCCTCAATGGCCTGCAAGCGTAGGCTCAGGACCCCAGAACAAGAGGAGGAGGGATCACCTGTCTCCTTCCCCTTGTCAGACGAGTCCATGTCGTCTCTGAGTATGGGTCGACAGGTCAGGTTTGTCGGATTTCGAAAGCATCAGCGTTTCTTGAAGAGTTGAGACGCTGGCAATTTTTGACTGTCCAGCCAAAAAATTGGCTAAGAATGGTGCTGACGTCAGCAGGTGGTTGCTGACGTCAGCACGACCTGATGACATCAGCAAGAAACATTGCTGACGTTAGCTCGACTCCCCCTTTCCCTTTTTTTCTCTCTCTTGTAGTTCTACACGAGCGTGCAGGCGCACCGCGGCTACTACGCAAAGCTGCGCGAAAGCTGCGCCGCATCTTCCGCTCAGCTGCTGCTACAGCTGTGCTCTCAACTATAGCACCAGTTGCGTGGCTGCGTGCGCAGCAGTGGCAGCAGCGGCTGCACAATGCCGCTACTGCTGCTGCACGCTACTGTTGCTGCTCGCTGCCGCCGCCGCGCGCTGCTGCTACTGTCGTTGCTGCGTTGCTGTTGCTGTAGCTCTTGCTGCTCTGCTACTGCCGCCGCAGCTGCCGCTCTTGCTGCCGCTCCTGCTGCTGTGCTGGTGTTGCCGCCGCTGCTGCTGCTCTGCTGCTGTCGCCGCTTCGCTGTTGTTGTTGCAACCGCCGCTGCGGCTGCGGACGGCGCCTACACTTGCTGCAACCGCCACGCACTGCTGTAGCTACTGCTACGACGCTGTTGCTGCCGCTGCTCCTCTGTTGCTATGCTGCTACTGGCATGGTGGCAATACCGGTACTATGGTCTCACGGGATGGGTGTTTGCTGCGTCAATGGCGACCGGCCGTCTTCGACAGGCCCCAGTGGATCTGCTGCAGTGGTGACTCTCACTGTGCTGCTCTGCTGCGTTTCTGCTTCGCAGCACAGTGAGATCTGTCTCACTGCTCTGATACCATGAGAAGATGAAAGGAAGCTTCCTAGCAACACTCCCATTGACCAGGCGTCAGTACCTGATCAGACGATGACGACAGTCACAAGTCGTGCACGCAACGGCAAGAGTTTGGCTAGGGGACACAAGGCAAAGTGTCTGAATGCGTCAATAGCATTTGCAGAGAGAGATGACAAATGACAGGTCCATGGCATAAATACCTGCCACGGCGCATAGCGGGTGTCCCACGCGGCGGTCCAAGAGCTGTCCTAAAACCGGCCCAAAACCACTGTTTTGGCCATAACTCTGCGCACACATGTCATAATGCTACACTGTCTGAACCTAGATGTGCAAGATCACAAGAGGGACGCTATGACTGGTCACATGCATGCATCCATCATCAGACAGTGGATACGCAATGCAAAAAAATGCAAATCGGGCTCATGGCCAGTCCGCCGAAAAACTCTTGGAAGCTGCAGAAAAAACAGTAGGGAGTCCCGGCAGTGTCTGGGGCTCTTGAATGGTAGTCGGCCAGTTCCAAGCTGGTAGTCCGCAGCCAGTCGTCGCACCGGTGTCACCAGGGCCCGCCTCAGGGATCTGCACGAGTATGGACACGGCCGAGTGGTCACAGTAGATTGTATAAGAATGTCAGAAATCACAACAATACAAACATTGCGGCTGTTGTCGTCGATGCATGTGAGCAAACATCTGGTGCCTCCATTGGATAGTATGCAAAGGGACTACATGTAAGAGTGGATGATGTCAAAGGGTGCAAGAGCACGTGTACCATTGCACTTGAAGGGTATATTGTTGGCCTTGCCTTTGAGGCATGGCTCACACAAGATCCCGGCTCCCTCCGCCTCATCACCTAGCTCCATCCCAAGCACTAGCTCGTGCTTTCTCATGAGAACCAATCTGCGGTGAGCCCTGTGCCCAAAGCGCCTGTGCCACATGTTCTTAAACGATATGCGCCGGCTAGAATGAACAGCTCCGGTGGCTACATTTGTTTCCGGTTTTGTTGGCAAATGTTCCACCGCCACTGCTTCCGCTGCTCCAACATGCCCTTCGTCATCAGAATCTACATCGATGCTCTCCTCATCATCACTCTTGATTGAAGATTCAACCATTGATGTTGTCATCTTGGCCTGCAAGACGTAGAGTCCATCAATGCGAGGGACCTGTGCAACGACCTCCTTGGCAGAGTAAGAGATGTTGATATCCATTGTAGGGACTATCACTCCTTTCCTCTCTGTAAAGGGCATTGTCATACCATGGTCAGTTATCTCAGATTGAGAGTGCAGGTTGGTTGTGAAGGAGGGCAGGTAGACTACCCCCTCTAGCTTTAGGTCGTAGTCCGCACCGATGACACCTAGTGTGACCAGCTTGTCACCAATCCCCTCAGCTGCATTGTTGCATAGAGCAAGAGAGATGAATTCTCTCTACTCTTAAGTAGTGTGCTCATTTGTTCCCCAGTCAAGGCCGTAAGCTCATGGCCTGAGCATCGCCCTCCCTTTGTTGGAGGCACACTCATCCATGAAGCTTGTGGGATCTTTCCCACAATTTCTCCCTTACCATTCATTTTTGTCTCCTCCCTCCTTCTTGGGTGTCCGGTATTCCCGAGCCCAGTGTCCAGTCTTGTCACAGTTATGGCACTTTCTTTGGCACTTTGGACCCCTTCCAATGTTGCTAGTGCTGTTGTTTCCCTTGTATCCAGAGGAGGAGGTACTGTGGAAGGTTGCATTGCTCCGTGAGGCAAAGACAGCCATGTTTGCTTCACAATTGTTGCGATGCATGGCCTCATTCCAAACATACTCTGAGACTGTGGTGTAGGAAAATTGCTCTTCAGTCCACCCTCCAATCACTGTGATCATGAGACCGCAGCTCTCCGTAGCGTCATCAGAAAGATCATGGTCATTGGATTTCAAGTCCCACCCCATGCCGGTGGTTTGTTGCAAGAGCGTCTCAAACTTCTATATTAAGGCGGAGACATCCTCCCCTTCACCAAGCCTCATGCTGACGAGCACCTGTAGAATGAAGAGACGGTTGGCAAGTGAGGAGGACTGAAACACCTTGTCTAGTTTGGCATATGTCATGGCTGCCACTGTACAACCGCTGATGTGTGAATGGATTGTGGGTTGTATGGAGGACACAAGAACGACGAGAGCCTTCTTGTTGAGCTTGAACCATGTCACAAAGAAGTAACCCTCCTCCTTTGGTGCTCGGATAGTTGCGTCAAGATATCTTAGCAAGTCTCTATCATCCATGATGATCTCAAACTGCCACTTCCAAAGCACAAACCCCTCTCCTAGAAACTTGAGGATGGGAGAATGGTTCCCTTGTTCCCTTGTCACTGCCATCCTGACAACTACAACTGCTGCACCTACTGTTGATGTGGATGCACTTGTGTTTGAGGCCGTTGTAGGTTGTTGGTGAGAAGAGGCAACTCAGCTGTTCACATTGGACGATGTGATTAGATGTACGCTGATATAGGTTGATACAGGTTAATGTAGCATTCCCCTCCGGCTGGTGATTGACCTGCGAACTGAGAGGTTGGGTGAGAGTGAAGGCGTTCACTCTGCTTGTGACTTTACCGGTTGCATGCGTGAAACTTCTCTAGCCATAGGTGTGGGCGCATAACCCTTTGCTAACTTTTTAGCTAACCACCTTTGGCAGAGAAGTCACAAAATAATCCTTCAGCTTTCCATCCTTGGGACTCCATGGGAGTGTGTCAACATGGACTTCATCATCATTCTCTTGAATACGGTTTGTGAGAATAATAGAATACTTGTCCTTGTGGATCTCCTTACGGATATCACATTCAGTTACCGTATTCATTGATGTGAACACAGAGGAGACCGCTCATCTCTTCTTCAAGGATGTCATGAAGTACCACAGCTTGCTACAATGTATTGTATCAGATCATGATACAAAATTTTGCGAGTATATTCTGGCAATAGATGCATGAGTTCTTTTGTAGTGTGTCATGAATGTTGATAGAATTTCACCTTTGAATTGACAGATAAACAAGGCACATGAATGGAACTCTGAGGGTGTTAGTCCGTATGTACGTGAACCCCACTATGAATGAATGGAATGAATCAAACACACTAGCACACTTCATGGTGGAAAACTCGATGAACGAGTGCACTCAGTTCACACCTTTTGTGTTGAAGAGTGGTCGTCATTCAGCAGTATCTTTGTCATTAGTGGAGACGGAGCAGAGAGAGACAGGTTTTTCTTTCTCAAGCCTTTGAGGAATGCAATGTATCCTTGTTACAGGAGGTGAAGGGTCACCTTCAAGTGGCTTGGCAACAAAAAGAAACGTGTTGACTAAACTCACCGTAAGATTCCCTTTAACATCGGTAGCAGAGTGATGCTTAGAGCCAAGAACATTTGGTTGAAGCCGTAATGGTTGTGAAAGCTTCTACAGAAGTGGACTGGGACATTTCCCATGACTTCATACATCAAGTCCCTGACGTACTAATGCTGATTCTGTCGAGTGTAAGGATACACGACATTTTTCATGTGAGTCTTCTCCCTCCATACATAACAAAAGGAACCATTAAATCACCATGAAAAAATGTTTCTGTTGACGACCAATACAAGGTCCTTTGCCTATTCTAGCAATGAGAGCATACACTTTGGTCAAATGTTGCTAAGGAATACCTCTTTTGATGGACTCGGTGTGGAAATTAATATAAGCATGGGGGGTGTGAATCTTGTTTGCCCACCGGGGTGGTCAACGAGTGTTGGAGCAAGCTAGCACATTGCATAGATTGACGCATTACATGGGGTACCACCTGAATGCAAAACTACTAAACAACAATCTTGTTGTGCCACAATCATGAACAGACAGCCATAGGAGGTTGGGGACGTCCAACATGGTTGTCGCACGGATGCTCTAGCCTGAAAGGGGGAGGTTGCTTGCCATAGTGATTGACAAGGTATAACTTTGGTCAAAGTGGCATGCATGTGTTCACGTTCTGTTGGTGATTGAATTACTAACGTTTCTTCATAATGTTGACACCTCACTATTCTAGCACTTGTTGGACTTGTTGGACATGATCCGGGATAGTTCATAGAAAGTGGAAGAAAGAATAGTTGGAGTGCCCGTTTGGCCCTCCCACCCTGTAAAAGCGAGGGGTGGTTGAAATCCACCCCTTGCCACAGCGAGGGCTGGCTGGCAGCCAGCCCCTTGCTAGCTTCCGGTCAGCTAGTAGCCAACCGTCTTGACACTCGATGGCCGGTCAGGTGACCGGCCCGCCACCTTCTAGCCGTCGATCAACATGGTCACTTGATTGGTTGCTAGGAGGACGCAATGTCTCAAGAGTTGAGGCCGGTGGTCTTTATCCCTTGTCCTCGTCCCCTCCTCTTTGCCTCACAGGGTGAGCGTGACGAGGGTACAGGAAAAGTAAGAGACTAAGCATGAGGGACAAAATCGATGGCATGAAATCCGCCAATGCGTCTTGTGAAAATTTTGCACCAGCACGTCAGAATGAAATTTGAAGTGAACTGCAAACTTCAAGTTTTGTAAATGGAAAAAAAATTCAAACTCTCACCTTTTAGATGTTACCCCCTGTTCGGGGCCTAGAATGTGGGGGCGAGGTAACTTGGAAGTGGGCCTTTAGAGAATTGAAGTATTCAAGTCTCCCTACATAGGTTGTTGATGAAGAAGATAGTGACACAGAATTGAAAACCCTCTAGCTAGCACTGGATGTCATTGTGCTGTTGGAAAAATGGTATAGGTAGGGAGCAAAAGTGGCATACTTTGTGCTCAAATTGGACAATGATCAAAAGTGGCACACAGAGCTTGGAAAACGGAGCAAGAGAGGTGGGAGAGAGGTCACCACTCTCTCTCCCGCCCCTCCTACCTATCGACTTACTCTCTAGACCCTATGAAGAGGCGGGGTCAGTTATGTTGTGTCAGGAGTCTAACCCGCTCATAGCGCCTGTAGCATCCTTTCCAGTGTTCTTGTATGTTGAAAGAATACTTTGGACTGTGTGGATATATCTTGGCATGTATTGCGCAAAATGCCGCAGTGGCCTGGCGGTGGAACAACGAGAGAAACCGAGAGTAAGAGCATGAACTCCTCCTAGTCCAAGCAGCCGATGTGGCATACAGGTGCGAGACACCGATGGTGCTGGCCAGAGAAGCAGGGGACCAGTAGTCAACCGGAAGCGATTATCTGATCGTGGCCGTTGACCAGGCTGAGATTTTGGGCAATGGCTCTCCTCTCGAGATAACTGATGAGTTCCATTATCAGACGATCATGCGGTGCACAGGGACACTGAGGTCGAGAATTCGATCAGAACCGTCGAGTGATTGAGGGTGCGAGCATTGGCTCCTCTTGAGACCGACGAGCGAAAGTTTGACGTAAGCAGAGAAAGTACCAGTGAATTGGGAAATCTCGTCCGTTGAACATACCGAGGGTGCTGCACAACTCCGGTTCCGGTGTTTGCCATACTCGTGGCTGAAGCTCCGGAGACACAAGCGTACCAGACTCGTCGCATTTTGTATTTCTTAGCGCTAGTATGCTATACGTACACAACTAATTAGTTCTGCTGATGTTATCGTGTGTGGTTCATTGCTTGAAGAGTTCTTGGGATCATTGGAGAGCTCTGGTCTTGAGCTGTGTATTTGTGCCAAGTGCACAACCTCTTGGTGTAGTATCCAAATGTAATCAGCAAGAATGTGACTTGCGTGTACAGTTGTTGAGTGATCATCAAGAAGATTTATTCAAGGACGGAGTGTTATCATATTTGATTAACTTTACCGTGCATCTGTATGCTCCTGAAGATTCTGGAGATTTATTGATTCTAACATTTGGTCTCAGAGTAGGAGGTGCCCTGTGATGCCACTACCACCATGGCTGGCTATGCCACCAGCACCAGCGGCGATGTCTTCAAAACTCAACTCTTCGATGGCGATGATGATCACATCTCCGCCTTCAACATGCGAATGGTGTTTCTCAACAAAAACCTATGTGATGTTATGGATGTTTCTCGAGAGACACTGGCTACAGGAGTAACTCCAAAAGAAGTGGCCGATTGGAAGAAACGGAGTGACCATGCCTTTTTTATCTTAGCAATGCACCTCAAGAAGAGCCTGCAGTTTATCATTTGGGATAACAATAATTTCCTCTGTCTCAAGAAGGCTTGGAAGGCACTCAAAGACAGAAAACTCCAATACCAGCGACATTGAGCTTGAACAGGTGACCATGAGCCATATCTTGACTGTGTGCTGCTGGCAGAGGATAGGAGCTCCATCATGGATGGCTCCCATCTTGTGGGGCTTAGCTCCAACGCCCTAACAGCACTCAATCTCGTGTGCATACATGAGAAAGTGTGCATGTGGACCAAAACAAGATGTCATTGAAGGTGGTATGGCTGACCTCAAACATTGACACTCCCCCCATGACCTACAATATGAGAATCCGCAGGCCACAAGAAATCAGTCCCAGAGACAACATAGAAGCATTGGATACAGGTCACCCAGGGTCATGGAGACAGGCAAGACCAATGGCATGAACACCACACTTGAAGACGTTTTTGCTGAGTGCCTTCATGAGAAAATCAACTCGCTATGGCTGTGTATCCAAACGTACAATATGAATAATGCCAACAGCAATGCACTCACAAACAAAATGGTGCTCAACATTAATGTGCTTTGTGCGTGAGTGGTACATGCCATCATTATCAACAATGGCTTCAGTGCTCTCTTTATCACAACACAAGGTAATGCAATGAATAGAAACTTGTAGCTACTGTAGCATGCGACATAGCCAGACAACCCCACGCGTACCTGCAAAAAGTGCAACAAAATCGTCTTCACTAGAACTCCTTGCCAAAAATCCTCGGTTTTCGATTTTCCAAGAGACAAACAAACCTACAATCAAGAAGATATAGTCTGTATGGCTCCAAGTGTTTCAGTCATGAGCCCAGTATCTGTCGGTAAGTCCATCGACAACGATTGAAGGATGCACTCTTAACTACAAACCTATGTGTAGGATGGACAGTGCATATCACACCACACAAAATGGAGCCTCAAGGTTTCACTCTCTGTGGCGCTGAGTGAATTAGAAAAGAAAGTTAACTGAAAAGGCTACATCTACACGAGTGGTGGTGGCCAGATGCATGAGTGTGCCAATCACATGCCAGTAGTCTGTTACATCCACTGTCCCCCCCATCTTACGGGGTTTCCCACACACTCTCACATCCATGTTCTGATACATCTAGTGATTTCAGAAGTGTCTGACCTAGTGGAGTCATTGGTGTTGATGCCGAGGTAGATATAGAGAGTATAGAAGTAAAGTGCTTCCCTAGGCTGCACACATATGCCACCTGGTGAACATAGAGAACCCGCTTCAGTGAATCAAGCTCAAATTCCCGACACAGGAAGACTCGAGCTTGGCCGAGATCCTTTACTTTATGTACTAACTGCAGAAGACTTTTGACCAATTGGTCACCAGCCAGGTTGGGGAATGCAACGTGTAGATCATCAATCTACACAAGACTGGCAACAGGTGGTATAGAGGGTGTATTGAAAAAGAAAGTAAGATCAATTGTGCTAATATGAAAGCTACCCTTCTCATGTGTGGATTTGATCTCTTGGTTCCAAAAATGTTGCAATTTCTTGAGGTCATACAGGGTCTTGCGTAGCAGCCTCTCCTTCTTGGTACCATCGATGTAGCCGAGGGGCTGAATCAGGTCAACATCTTCATCAAGCCTACCATGAAGGAGGGCATTGTTCATATCCATTTTCTGAAGTTCACAGTCATGTTGAGCAACAAGACAAAGAAGAGCTCAAGCAGTGGTTCAACGCCCCACTAGAGAAAATTTTCTATGGCAGTTGATTCTAGGGTTTTGTGATAATATCTTAGCTGTGAAAAACACTTGCATCGCTCCACCATGTTGTCTGGGTTGAGTTTTCTATGATAAACCCACTTGGCCGAGACGCCCAGTTTGCCAAGTGGAAGATTGACCTGCTCATACAAGATGAAGCCAGTCAAAGCATTTAGTTCATCATGCATGCTCATTTCCTATAGAGTGGATTCAGTTACCTTGCAAGCCTCATGAACAGTCATGGCCTTTGGAGGCAGTTTGGTGAGGCGAGCAGTAGCAGAGCAATGGGTCACATACCCAGAACCAGACATGTCTAGAGCATGGTAAAACTCATGCTCAAACAAGAGAATACCCTAGAGCAGTTCTGGGATGAACGATTGGCGCAGTTGGACAATTCAACAGTTTTTCTTAGACCAAGAGCACAGAGAATGGGCTCACCAGACAACTTGGTGCGGTCTGGTGAAGTGGGACCATGAGAGAAGGAACCAGGATAAAGGGAAAAACGTTGTGACTCTGGGTAGGAAGGGCACGGAGGCAATCATCCCAGACATAGAGAGACACAAGGGGCATCAAGGAGGCTGAAAAACAAGGCTGGAGAGGACAGCGCTGGAAGAGAGGGAGAGGAAAAAGGGAGTGCGGGCTAAGAAGGAGTGGGCGTAGGCAGCTGAGAAGAGAGAGAGGTCATAGAAAGTATTGGAAAGGACATAGACAGTGCTGGAGTTGAGGGGGAAGCTACAGGTAGGGCAGGAGATGGTGGAGATTCAGCCAGCCATGGCAGG
>SZWC01014882.1:0-10275 GCA_023375785.1 Penium margaritaceum
CAATGGTTCACGGGAAGTATCACGTTAAAGGTAATCATCCTTCTTGATCCGTTTGACGTGGCTCTTGGCGATACTTATCTCTATGAAGAACAAGGCTCTGATATGCTTAAAATCAACATTCTTGATACTCCAAAAGGGACAAACTTGATTCAAGGTTTGGAACAAGGCTCTGATATGCTTAAAGTCAATCTCCTAAACGCTGATTCCAAGTTTGGAATGCTCACCAACGCCAACTCCCTACCAACTTGATTAAGATGCAAGTAAAGGGGCGTATTCAACAAGATTGTTATTAGTTGTAAGATCAGCTTCAAGAAGTGTAGGAAGACATGGCATTAGTGATCAAATCTCTATTGAAAAAGTTCTTAGATGTGTTCCAAGGCCCACTGGCTAAGCTTCCATCAAAGCGTTCCATGGGCCACAATATTCTGCTTAAATCGGAGGCAGCTCCATATAAACCCGTGTATCACTTTAGTCTAGGAGAAAGACAAGAGGTAAAATTTCAAATCAAAGATTGCCTTGAAAAAAGGTGGATTCAGCCGAGTAGCTTGCAGTATACTCTTGTATGGTTTTGCTTAAAAACGAAGGACGGTGGGTTTTGTATGTGTATGGACTACCGGGCGCTAAACAAGCCAACGCTAAAAGACGAATTTCCATTACCGCAGTTTGAGGATTTGTTTGACAACCTTCTAGGGCCAAATGTATTTTCCTCCTTGGATTTGTCTCAAGGATAGCATCAAATATCCATTACAAAGGATGATATCCCCAAATCCTGATTTTGACCACACATGGGGCACTCTCAATTCGAAGATGTATGCTTTTGGCTTACAAATGCCTGCGCAACAATTCGATGAGAAATGAACCAAACATTCGCCAAGCAACTTAGCTTATTTGTGTTGGTTTACCTGGAAAATATATCCGTTTTGTCCAAACCTGGTAAAGAGCTGAGAGAACATGTGCGTAAAGTCCGAACCATCCTCCAAAATCAAAACTTCTGTAAAGAATTGAGAAAGTGCAAGTTTGCAGATGATGAGCTTGAAAATCTTGGACACATCGTTGAAAAGGATAGCATCTATGTCGACCCATGAAAGGTTCAAGCCGTGTTGGCCCGACCTTGCTTAGAAAATTTTGTGCAGATTCTATCTTTCCTATACCTTGCAAACTAATTTTGATTCTGTATGCAAGGGTATTCAACCTTCGTAGCACCACTAACCGGACTCACGCAAAACGATGTGCGTAGGGAATGGACATATGATCTCAAGGAAGCCTTTCTCAAAGTAAAAGAGATTCTATCCATAGCGCCCGTCCCTGTTATTGTAGACCCATTTGAAGAGTTGGAGGTTTGATGTGATTTGTCGGTAGAAGGACTCGAAGCCGTCCTCATGCAGAATGGTCACCTAGTGGCGTACACAATTGGGGAGCAAGAGCTCCTTGCGGTAGTACATGCTTTCAAGATGTGGTATTGTAACCTCATGGGCGGCAATGGGGGTGTGATGGTGGTGACTGACCCTTGCCCATTGAATTTTTTCAAACATAACCAAACATTTGAAGACAACATACGCATTGGAGAAAATTCTTGAGCTCATCTATGTTTACATGGGAGCATTGGCCAGGAAGCTTGAATGTGGCCGATCTTCTAGGCATACAATTTATGGAAATAAAAACAACCACCGAGGTCAGAGGGTGTTGTGTAGCTATTGTGACAGCAACTGTGCAAATACTATAGCCTTGTGCGCCACTATGGCAACCAACTTGAGAGATTATTTACTACGGATGCTTTCTGAATAGAATCCACATGGGAAATTGTTTGGATTCTGTGTTCGAGACTCACAAAATCTAGAAAATTATTGATCCCTTGAGGTCAAAGGAATCTTTAGGCATGGCGAACACGTTTTTCTGCCATGCCTGAGAGACCTTTAAGCAAAGATTTTCTCCTTGTTCCTTGCTGGTAGCAAGTCACTTTTGGACCAATATTGGTGGCAAGGATGGAGTGTCTACGTTTGTAAGTATTGCTTGGCATGTGACCAATGTCTTCGGAGTAAGGCTAGTCATAAGAAGCTTGCTATACTCCTCTACCAGACCCTATTCGTGGGACTCCATGGGTGTGCGTCAGCATGGACTTCATAAGTGTTCTTGAAGACATAGCACAATGCAATACTCGTGGTTGAGGATCTTATGATGAAGATGAAATAATGGTTCCTTCAACTACTCATGTGAATAGAGTGGAGTTCGCTCATCTCTTTTTTGTGGGCGTCGTAAGGTACCATGTCTTGTTGTTACGCATAATTCTCAATCAACATGGAAAATGCACACTCTGTTCTTCAGTCGGTTTGAGACTGAGATCCTCTCAAAAAGAGGAATCCCCAAACTTTCTCTTCATTAAATCCATGATCAGCTTCATATCTGAAATCACTATCTTACATGGCTAGACTCCTTTAGTCAAGCAATCAATTAACATAGGAAGAAAGAAAGAAAGAGATTTCATTGTCATGAATCAAAAGTGAAACAACGCCTAAACTATTTGTGGTATTATTCATTATGTATAAGAATAGAGAAAGCTGGAATTACCCATTTCTTCTAGATCGATTTTTTTTGGAACAAAGTTACTTGCTAAAAGTGCCAGTTTACTTGTCATTCTTGTAATTAGTTTTTGAGACCATATTCTTGTTCAACATCTTTACCTTTACTTTCTAAATTAAGAGTATGTATAGCAATTTCTTTACTTAATTTCTTTTTCAATTTTTGTTTTTTTATTTTTGATCCACCCATTCCTTTTCTCAAAAAAAAACCTCAATAACCTCTTCTGCACTCATTACTTAAAGAAATTCATGTTTCTGAAGGAGAAAACAACATTTGTGAGTCCCCTTGCATTATGTATTGCTTGTTTCTTCCTCAGGTTCTCATGAAAACCTTTGTTCATATCAAGTGAAGATTCAGGCCTGTATCATTCCCATCTTCACTTGTTTCAAGGTTATCTTCCCTTGTTCCATTCTTGTTCATGGAAAAACAATAAAATCGTACTTCAACCACCCTACAATGAATAGAAAGTTGTGTTATTCATTTCACAAACGACTTGTCTTTTGCATCTAACACATGACCATTCTATTGTAAAGAACAAGAATTGACATGTGTTTTTATCCATTATGGTCGGCTTTTCATGTCTTTAAGCTGATTGTTAGATCAACCATTAATTTCTCATTTGTTATTTCCATGAAATTCATGTGATGTTCTTTCTTAGATGTTGTGTGAATTAGATTAATGTCTATGATATTTTCACACTGTCAACCTAACCAAGTAAAGAGGAAAACTTGAAAAATCGTTCAAGCACATGGAATGCATCTTCTACATACATGATTTTTATGTATTTTTATGTTAGTGAATAAGTTGAACTTTTGATGATGGAATAATTCTACCATTAGCACTTTTGTACGTTTGTAGATTCCATGGAGTAAGCAAGCTGCATTGGATGTTAGAGACATGTAGCATTTAGAAGGAACATACATCCATCAATGCTCCTCCTAACAAGATCCAGAACAAAGTATTGAGATTAAAACTTAAAAACTCATTTTAACATGACGCTATGAACTTCAAGAACATTTGGGGCCCCGTCACAATGGACGGATTTCAGTTTCCTTGTCATCACCAACAGAACTTAAAACGACCACCCATGAAAAATATTGTATTAATGATTGAAACTAAAATTAAGATATTCATGGCCACAAGTTATTTTTCGTTTTCTCATAACAAAAAAAAAATTTAAAACAAAATATGTGGAGAGAATAGACGAGTTTACTTCATCTAGAATCAAAGAAAACGATTCATTGCTCTATCGTAATCTAACAAATAGATAAAAACGGATGAAAGAATATCCTCATTAAAAACGTCTTTTATAAATGAAGCAACTTAAGCTACTTATCACCAAGAGGTTAAATTTTCTTATTTGTTTAGTTGTAATAATAATTTGAATGAATGTATAGAAATATGTTTATCCATTTTCATACGAAAATGGAATAAAAACAACAATTTCATGAAGGAAAACTCTTTTTTCATGAGTATACAATGTCTTCAGTCCTTATGATTTTTTGAAATGAAAACAAATTGATGTGCTTCGTAAGGCTGTTTACTGATGTGCTTCATAAGGCTGTTGATTTTCCGTTAATACATCACAAAGTGATTATTAGGAGTTTGGAACTCATGCCAAAACGTTTCTCTTTTCAGAAGCAATGTTTTTCATATTACAATTGATTCGGAACATGAAATTGTTCGATGTAGTTTGGGGAATCCAATTACATGTAAATTGGTGTTTCATCATTTTGATACCTATAAATATAAGTGCTACAAGGTTTTACATAGATATGAAACTTTAAAAAAGCGTTTTTATAAGGTTGGCTGTGCAATCGATTGAACATGCATAGAATGTACATATTTGGACTATTTTTTAATATAAGAGGAAATCATGTTTTAACTCTTGGTATTGAAATTTTCTTTAACATGTTGATTTACAAAAAATATTCTAATCTCCATAATAAACAATATAAACATCACATAAATCAAATAACTTTAATCAATTCGTTATTCTGTACACATTTTAACCTTTCTTGTAATGTGTACTATATGAGGTAAAACATATTTCAATGTGAACTGTTGACCTGTATAATTTTAATCAATTCAATTTTCATTTATTAAACTAATTATGTTGTTATGTAAATGAATAAACATGGAAAACATTCATGTGTTTGGATACCTTGATGAGAATATTTCCCTCCGTGAAGTTAGCATAAATGGAATATCTTATTTTGTTTTCTTCATATGACTCATGGAGCAACTAAGAACATGTGCAAACATGTAATACTCAATTATCTTATGATTAAGGTCAAGTATTTCAAGAACTTAAATACAATCACCCTAAAGGAATAGAATATTGAAGATTGAAGAATGACTTGGATTTTTCAAACAATGGTGAAGATGTAACGGTCACATTATGCACTTTGGGAATATTTTCATTGTGATGTATAAACGTTCGGTGTAATTTGACGACGTGAAAACTATCATCATATTGTCAAGATTCTAGAAAAAAAACATTTAAGTTAATTTGTTATGGAAATTGATTCGTGTTATATCATTTGATATCCGAATTTATTTGACAGCATGTGGAAAAGGCCATTTTGAAGGAATTTCATGTTGAGTGCAGTCAACTTGGGCAAAAACAAAGTTTTCATTTCAAGATAAGGTTTTTAAATCAAATTTTATGAGTGAATTTATCTAGGATTTGAGGCTTTCTTTGCATGGTTTGGAAATAAATGATTTGTGATCATGTTGTTCTTGTTCTTGTTGCTGCTGTCGTCGTTGTTGTTGTTTTTTTGGTTATCGTTGTATGTATGTATGTTGTTATTCGTTGCATCTTGTGTAAAAATTGGCTTATTACTTACATGGGACTTCGGATCATGTTCTATTCAATACATACTCATGCCGTCTATACGTATGGGTATTCAATGGTGAAACATGTTTTTAACGTCTAAATGAAATTGGTTTGACTTCGAAAATAATGTTTTCTTCAGAAATTCATCCCAAATTTTGCTTCATTTCATGATTATTAAATTTCAAAGTGTTCAAAATTTGAAATTTAATTTTCTTTTAAGAGTCTTTATAGCCATTCCTGTATGGAAGGAATGAAAGAGCATACAAGTGTATGTGTTGAAATGTAATGTTCAAAGTGTGATATCTCCTGTTTTTTCCTTGTGGTGATTACGTGATTTGTAATTAGTAAATTCGATTGATACTTTTCCTGTTATTATGGAATGAAAATGTTGTATATTTTCTATGTTGTATGTCCTTTTCCACCATAAGAGCGATGAACAGTTGAATTTCGTTTTATCAAGATGACTTAATGATATCATTCTTAAGCATTAAGAGAACTTTCACTAAAATAAATTTCACAAAAAATATGATATCAGAATGAGAAACTCAAGGAATATCATAAAATGTTTCACTTTATGGCAAGTGCATGCATAGGCAATTTTCAGAATGAATAAGTTTATTAAAATATGACATTAAATACCGATGCACCATGGTATGTTAATGTGACCCAATAGGGGCAGACATTACACTCATCATTTGTGTGGAATGAAAATAAGCACCCAAAAGGTGGTCATTTTATGTAAAGAATAGCCACATATTGAATGCATACATCTTTCAAAATTCTTCGTAAAACAGACAATTTTAACATTGTATGGTAAACTTTGAAGTTTTCTTATTAAAAAAACCACACAAACAAATACTGGGATAAGGAAACTCACTTTTAATTTATTAAGGGAAGCAATGTCTTTGTTTGTAGGTATGTTTTTGTACAAAATTTAAAAAATAAACCTTCATGGTTAGCTCATTTCAATATCATATGTGCATGTTTGGTTAAGTATTTTAGCATGCCATGTATAAAATTAGAATTTAAGAACATGTCATCCTTTCTTCTTCATTATGTAAAATGGAATTTTCAAAAATAGATTGGAACACAATCTGTTGAATAGGATAGGATGAGGGGGAGAGAGAGAGGATGGAGGAGAGTGGAGGAGGCGGGAGGCGGGTGGAGCCGAGAGTTAGCCGCAGGGCTAAATGTCCCTCTCGAGAGCTGGAAGAGGAGATTTCTCTCGAGAGCTATGAGGGGGGAGTGCTCTTGAGAGATGTGAGGGGGATTGAGGCAGGGGACATAGGCGTGAGATAAGATCGAGACAAACACACGGATGTGTTTTGGAAAAGAATGAGACATTGAGAGCGAGCCACGCAGACCCCTATCATATCGCATGGCTTAACTTCATGGGTTCGCCATCCAGTGTGGTGAACCACACACGGCAACCAAGGGGCCCTTGGGGAACAGAGAGTGAGCAAACAAGGAGCGCAACCTAGCGTGCTGGTGTACCTTGCACGAGAAACGAGTACGGTATTAGGCTAGGACACATCCTAAACAAGAAAATATAATCTAGGTACGCTAGGCAAGTTTCATAATTCAACACGATAGCGCAAGCGAGGGTAGGCAGTGAAAGCAGAAAGCCTAAACACCACGGCACAAGAAATACAAAGAGAAAAGCACAACTAGAAGGGAATGCAGTGCAAGACGCCACAACAAAGAGGATGGACAACGGAGACACTGGCTGCACTCCAACCCGCGAGAAACGGCTACAACGGTTCTCGTGCAGGTGAGCACCACCAGGGATATCCAACAGGGCTCCACAAAAAGCACCCCATTTGCATCCATCTGAAACACCCCATGGGATGCACGCAACCAGAAGGACGCCACCACAAGCACCCCACCAGCAGCGCCAGCCTAGGAGCAACTATCTAGGAGAAATAGCCCTTGAGCCATCGCCGAGAAGTGCCCTCCAAAAGCATCCATCCAGAAGCACTTATGTAGAAGCACCCAGGTAGAAGCATGCCATTTGAAGCGCGAACTACGCCTCCGGTGCCCAAGAAACTGAGGTAACCCGTTCAATGACAGGTGCCCCCGCCACGGCCAAGGAGTCAAGGACCTACACACCCACCAACAAGAGACACAGAACATAACAGGGCAGAGTGCACGAGACATACAAAGGGTGATACGGAGGCAAGGATAGGGGTCAAGAATGCGAGGACACGTCAGCAACAAGGGAGGCATGCTAGGCGAGCCTGCATGGGATGGAGGAAGGGGGGGAGGCGAGACATGCGGAAAGACAATCATTGAGAAGATGACCATCGCACGCCATCGGCAAAAACTGGCCAGGACAGGGGGAGGAGAATCAATCAGCTTGGGGAAGGGTGCCAAGACCAACCGCCGATATGCTAAAGGACAAGCCAGTTTGGTGAAGGGCCTTGGTGAGGAAGTTGGCAAGTTGAAACTCTGTGGTGATGAAGTGAAAGGATATGTCGCCTGCTATGTCAACATCCCGCACGTAATGGTGCTCGACGTTTATGTGCTTTGCATGGCGATGAAGCGCACTGGCGTTCTTGGCGTTGGCAAGACCCCTTTTGCTGTAAGTGTATAGGGGCACAGGCGGCGTGGGTAGACAGAACTTGCCAAGGAGGTGGCGGAGCCAAAAAGCCTCCGCGACTGCGCCACCAAGGGACATGTACTCGACATCCCCTCTGCTACGAGCAATGTGGCCCTCCTTACCACTGCACCAGGAGACGGCAACGACCCCGAGGATGAAGACGAAGCCGCTTTGGCTACAAGCGTCCGCGTGGAAAGCGAATTCACTGTCTGTTCATCCCTTAAGAAGAAGCGTGTTGGACGCGACAAGGAAGAGGAGGCCAGCACAAGCGGACCCAAGCATGTAGTTCAGGACATGCGCGGCTGCACGCAGCTGGGGCAAAAAGGACTCTTGAGCGTACTAAGCAAGGACATTCACCGTGCACGCGAGGTCCAGATGGGTGGTGCCAGCGAGGTACGTCAGCGCCCCAACGATGGACTGAAAGTCGTTAGCAGACTTAAGGTTGGTGGACGAGGTGATGTGAGCGACGCGGAGGGCAAGCTAGGTGCCCGGCGGCGTGGAGGAAGAGGTCGCAGGAAGGGGTCACGAAAGGTCAATGATGGAGGAGAAGCGGTCAGCAAGAGTGGGAACATAGTGCTCTTGATGAACAAGGAGACAGCCAACGAGATGCTCGTGCTGAATCCCGAGGAACATAGTGGTAGAGCTCAGGTCTTTCACATGGTACGTTGAGGAGAGGAGGCCCTCTGCCGCGCTAATCGCAGAGGAGGACGGAGTGGTGATAAGGGAGTCGTCAATGTACACCAAAATGATGGCAAGCACTGTAAGGGTAACCATCACAAAGAGAGATGGTTCGGACAGGCTCGGGTGGAAGCCTCCACGAAGGAGAGTGGAAGAGAGCTCCACGTTGCACCAACAGGGTGACTGACGAAGGCCGTACAACATCCGACAAAGATGACACACCTTCTTCGAGACATCCGAAAAGCCCGGAGGCTGAACCATGTACACCTCCTCCTTGAGGCAACCGTGGAGAAAGGCATTGTTCACATCCATCTGGTTTAACTCCAATTGGGAGGAAGCGGCCACACAGATGACGACGCGACTTGTCGTGAAACGATCGACCGGGGCATAGGTATCGCCAAAATCAACGCAGAGGATCTGGGAGTAGCCCTAAGGAGTGAGGCGCACCTTGTACCGGTCAAGCGCGTCGGAGGCGGTGAACTTCTCGCGGAGAACCCACTTGGCCTTGATTGTAGTGCGACCTGGGGGGAGATCAGTGAGCTCAAGAACGGCATGCTCAGAGAGCGAGATCCACTTTGCCAATCACGCCACGCGCCATGCCGCAGCATTAGGGCGGAACAAGGCATTGCCAAGGGTCAAAGGATCGGAGTCGTTCGGAGAAGGGGGGGAAGAGCACACAGTGGGGGAGGATGTTACGGCAAGGGCGCAAGCAACAGACGCAAGGGAGCCCGCAAAGCAATGGTCAGTGCTAGCGTCGAAGGCATGGCAAAACTCGAGATGAAAGAAGTGACGACCATGGGCGTGACCTGGGTTGAAGGTGTCTGGAAGGAGGGGTCGAGGCGGGACAGTCGATGACGAGGAAGCGACAGGTTATGTGCCTAGAGTGGAGGGGGAGGCGACGGGAGCAGCCAAGGAGACCAGGCAATGGGCGATCGCGACCAAAGGGGGGGCGAACGAAAAAGAAAATAAAGGTGGCAAGGCGACGGGGAGGGTAGGGATGAACGGTGGAGGGGAGAGAATACGACAGGGAATGGGGGCGGATGAATAGGGGGGAAGGGGGAGCATGCCGCAGGGAAGAGCATGAGCACTAAAGGAGCGAGTGCGAGAGGAGACAGGGGAAGGAGGAGGGGTGTCCAACACGGGACAGGAAGGAGGAGGAGAGGAGGGGGGCAAGGAAGGGGGAGGAAGGGCAAGGAGGGGAGAGGAGGAAGAGAAAAAGGGTCAACGAGAACGGCGAGAGGGGGCGGCAGGAGGGCAAGTGGCCGAGCCCAAGCGGCATGCTCGTGCATCGAAGACAAATGGCGAGGGCGTGACGGTGGGGCATAGGGGGGCCAGGGAGGAGAGGAGCAAAGAGCCGAGGAAGCAGGGAGCAAAGAAAGGCGTGGGGAGGGAATAGGAAGGGGAGGGAGGGTCTCGCAAGCGAGGACACTGAGGAGGGGAGTTAAGGACGGGGGGTGAGCGGCCGGCGGGGTAGACAGAACAGAGGGCGGAGAGGAATGGGGGGCCGGAGAATCGAGGGCATGTTGGGAACAATAGTCAACCGGGGAGGGCAGAGCAGCGTCGTCGCGGATTTCCTCGATGG
>SZWC01014882.1:35390-47957 GCA_023375785.1 Penium margaritaceum
CCCCCCCCCCCCCCCTTTTCCATAGATATTGAATAGATGATACAAAGTTGTTACAAATAATCACATCATTTCCGGGATTTTCTTTGCTTTAAGCAAGTTTTGTTTACAGTAGACTATACCAAAGTTTGTTGTGGACCTTTGGCTGTCCTCGCATGTTTTGACTGCTCTTTCAGTAATTTCCTTTAGTTTCCCCTCGTGCCGACCAATTTATGCATCCTTGTATGGCGCAATCTCATCAGTAGATGTTCGGCAAGGATGAAAACCTTTTGTTAATGACAGAGAGCTTCTCAAGAGTACGACGCCATTGCTGCCGACTGTCAGTGCTCAAACTGCTTCAGTTCTGTCCCACCCCCCTCTCGTGCGAGGTGAAGTGTATGTGAGCGAGTGTGCTCAATTTACGTGGAAGAATGCACTTATCATAGACTCAGTTCTTGATTCTTTACATCTCATTTTTTTCGAGGTTTGTGATGTTCTCCTCATTAAAGTATGGTAGGTTTGAATGGTGTCGCACTCAAAGCAACCTTCGATGACAGCAAGGTTATCGCTGTCATCTTTGGCAATCAGCCAGATAAGACAACAACCAGCACACTTATTTGCAGTAAGAAACTGTTATCAGGACCAAAGACCCGTTTTGATAAAATCGGAACCCTCATTGTTTGAAGAAGTAACTAGGTCAACATCAGTTTTGACGACCTGAATAGCCTTAACTCTGGCTAGAGATCTTGAAGTATGTATCGAGTGACAGCCTCGATAGCGTCAATCCCAAATTATGAGAATCAAGTGTTCTTTCTTTAAGTTGAGACGTTTTAAACTTTGCATGATTATAATGGGTTTTTGTAGCAATTCAATCAAAAAGAAGATTGAACAACTTGTGGACACTTTATTTCCTCCTTTCAAGGGTCAGAAATTCATTCGTTCCGAATTGTTACAAAGGATGGGGTCCAACATAGACATGTTTTCTTAGGAGGACGTGTATTTTGATCGCGTGACCACGGAGAAAGAATAGAGCATAAGTATTCCGCTATGTAATGGAGCCCACTTTCAGGCATGCATATCTGCTATGCAATCCACAAGGGACCATCCACAATTAGCAGGGCAATACACAATTTCCCAGTGGAGTCGGCTTAACAACACTCATTCTTGCGGCCCGTGATCATAAACATAGAGGATAAGGGTTCCAAAACTGAGTTATTTGTGATTTCTTTGCAAAACCAATTATTTAATAGCTTCCAATGGCACCCATGTACTCAGTGTGTGATAAGTGCACTTCTTTACTCATTTTGAGTGCACCCGCAACATGCACTATCCCCATACACTGAGGGGCCTCTCTAGACGGCCTCGTGAGGAATGAACCGATGAAACAGGCAAGACACTTACGCTTACGACAGTACCGTCATTGAACCTTCATCTGATGGTCGGCCATCAAGGAAGACCGCCCAAAGATATCGCTTAATGGTGTACAAGAAGATGAACAAGATAGCGGGAGCGAGCAACAAGATTTGCACTCTTAATAGAATACATAATACAGCTTCAATGTATGGAAACCGTTTGTTCATATCTACGTCCAAGTAAAAATTCTATCATGAGGAAGCTACAAAACCATTCAAATGTAGTTAAACACATGTTGTAGGTGTATTTTTTTGACATTGTTATTGTATTCCATGGTAGTTATGGAAAAAAAGGAGTTGCTCTGACTAAACATAAAACACAGAATGTAGTAAGAAACATGAAGATACCTGGTTGCCTCATGTTTGGAATAGGAAAATTGAAAATACTCATGTATATTGAATTTCCTGGCCACATAATACAGAGAGAAGCTGTAGCCCGAAGCTGCAATCAAGTCGCACCTACTACTACCCCAGGCGTGTGAGAGTGAGACGGTCCCGTTTGACCGCCAGTTTTGGAAGTTAAGGGCTCATTGCAAATCCCTTCTCTTAACCTCTCCATTCAGACCATTACCATCCCATTTTGCGTGTGTAGCAAACAGGAAATGACAACCCGCTTGCAGATTGAAACTTCTCTAGATGTTAGGCTGAAACAATAATCATGTCACTTTTGCATTTCAACAAAATTTCAGCGTACAACCACTACCATTGCATTCAACAAAATTTTCACGCATCATTCCTCAAAACTCTCTCAATTTGGACAACCCCCATTCTGACATCATCATTGTGGATGACGACATACTTGTTTTTTCCCCAAACCTAGCAATGTAACATCCTTTTTACCAGTGTCACATCTCCTCATGAAACATTGTCAGATGTTCGCTCTTACATACCTCTATTTTCCCCTCCATAGCAAGCAGGTCCACCCCTCCTCACTTCATCTCATTACATCAGTTGTAGCGGCAACAGGAGTAGAAGCTGTCACCAAAGTTTGAGCAACATTGGGAGTGTTTGTGGAGCGCCATCCATGGCGCTCACTCCCAACAAGGGGAAGGGGCCGGCTGACACAGCCAGCTCATCATCATAGGAGACCAGTCTACATGCACATGCAATCGCCGAGGTTCAGGCAGGGCTGACACACATTCAGTGGCAGCAGGAGTGGTAGAGCGCCATGTTGGAGCAGATATAGTAGCTTCTACTTGATCGTATGAGTCCTTGATAGCCATTGCAGCAGATGGGAGGAGCCTTACCTTTGGGGAAGACAAGGATAGGGACCAGGACGGACCACCTCCTGTGGCATTGCGTACAGAAGTCCTTGCACCGCCCATGCTGCTGTCACTACCTAACAGGGTCGGTGGTCTGGTCCTGACTCAGGATGTATGACCAGACTCCCTCTCTGTCAACCCACACCTGAAAAGCAACCTCCAAGGAGTCAAAGCCAACATCCCGAGCACAGCATAGAGGAAGTTCCCTTCTTGGGGAAGACAGGGATAGGAAGTGGGACAGACCCCCGTTAAGGCTGGGGGATGGCCTTGACACACGTAACTGTTGAGACCAATGAGACGAGGTTGCGCTGTCTTGCCGAAATTCAACAATATCCACCAGGGAATGTCTGAGCTTAAAGGAAACTATTGGAGGTGGGCAATGCACATCTACATCACCTGCATGTGGATTGGCACCGGCTCACAACTTTGGGCCCTTTGCACAATCATGCTGGGGGCTCACCTGGAGTACATGGACCTCTTCTCCCGCTTTGACCGAATCGCCCATGAGAGCAAGTTTGATCACCTTGAGCTCCTTCCCTCACCACGGTGGTACTGAAGGGTCCACACCTAATCCATGATCAAATTCGCAAATCTGGATCTGGATCCAGATCCGCGGATCCTGATCTACGTTGGTGATGCAATCACAGAACAGTGGATCCCACGGTGGCCGCGGGGGGGGGTGGGAGGCAAAAATGCAAAGCTTGATTTATTTCAGCCCACGACACTTCAAAATTTTAGAGCAAGGAATCCTAACCTCCTCTGCATTCAACGTACGGACCACTCATGGAACACCATGTGTTTGCCGGGTGGCTTCACTAGATCCATTAACATGCCCGCTTAGGCATGTCCTATATGCCACCTCATATAATTTTTCACGTGTGTGTGGCAGTCAGTATTCTACTCACCACCTGTATGTTGTGGTCCAGCATGTATTATTCTGCCTTCAGGTAAAGTCTGTAGTTTTTCTCCCATCTTCGTATGGGTTGTGCGGGTTCCTTTCTTGAACCTCGGAATCAATCTGTTTCGTGCAAATGCATAAATAACTAATCAGCACCGTTGCATTGTACACGACCAATGGCTGCGCATTGACAGTGGCTGAGCACGGCATGCACTTCATACGGTGCTCAGAGTGTCACACATTGTGATATTGGTTTGAGACTCAAACATTGCCTCCCATTCACTGTGTCTTATGGTTTGAGAAAAAACCCAGTTATAGATTGAATTAGACCCCTTTCTATGTACACGTCAGATATTGTCAACCCTGAGTGAGTCAAAATTCCAGCATCACATGACATTCTATCCTTTTCCTATTTAAATCATTATTTCTTGTAGTTAAACTACATATGTTTAGGGTGCAAAGGATGCTATTCTGAACACCTTTCATAGCAACCGGGATTGATTTTCTCAGAACCAACTTGCCATAGAATGTCATTAACTTTGTACAGAACCCATTTTCTTCATGCTGTTGCCACTGCTGAACCTGGAATCGCTACCGCACTGTGCATGGCTGGTAGAGTCTTCTTTATTATAGAAACACAACCACTTGGTGGTGTGTACCAGTGCATCCGAAGAACCCATGATGATTATCTACATCTTGCCTTTGATAGGTTGTGTATTCTCTTTGTCGTCATGACCTGTGTACATTATGGTTTGTTCAGGCAACTCGTGACATTCAGAACTCATTGATCCAGTCTTTTATAAGCGTTTTGTTGAAGATATGCTGGTTTGAATGTGGTATAAACACAGACGCCTGATGACATCCTCCCGAAACCGGCGTTCCCGAAACACCGATTTTGGTAGGCATAACTTGCCTAGCTTTGAATTTCTAGTGGTGCTCTCATATCACACTAGAATGTGAATGTGGTTTGATTACATTGCATATTCTATTGTTGTTTGAGACCTGGGCACTCGGCCGACTATTCTGGTTCATCCAAAGACCTTTCTTGTGTGGTTTCGCATTTTTTTTATTGTGCATGTCTTGTTTGTGCCTTTTGGTGTGATGGGGATGATGGGTCCTGGCGCGCTCACTGTCATCCCCTAGTTCATAAATCTCAGAGTAGGGCTTTTTGTCCTTCCTCACTCCTTCCATAATCCATGCACTCCAGAATGAGCAAGAATTTGGCGCTGCCATTATTTTGCTCATCAGAAGAGCACATGTAGTGTGTAGCATGGGCCTCCATGCCCTAAAACAATCTTGACAATCATGACTGGAAGAATGAGTTGATTTGTGGCAGGTACCTTGTGGATGATGGTGAAGTTTTGTAAGTTGCCCCTTGTTTTGGCTAACCATTGTTAAGGCAACCCCATTTCTTTTATCATTTTCACTTCTTCCTCATTTCATTCATTTTGACGTTGCCCCTCTTTGTAACTTCTATGTTCTCACCTTCATATCCTCCCTCATTTGCTAAGTTCGTGAGTTCAAACCTTGAAGGCTCATTTTATGGTGTGAAGGTGGCCATTATGCAAACTACGTGAATACAACCAAGGTGTTCCAATGACAAAACTCATGAATATGATCGATGATCTGAAGAGGACCTTTGTTTACAAATTCAAGTGCTTTTGTTGATCTTCAAGGGACTGATTGACGATGAGTGCTTGTAATGTCCCCTTATGGGCCCCAATGTTACGGGGCCTGGGAGGAGACATGCATTCATGAAAAACAAAGCTCGTTTTTTATAGATCTACACACTGGGATACATGTTCAGTTCTGTGAAATACGTGTCAGGAGTGAAGAAAAAAAAACTGGGGTGGATTGATGTTTTATTCTTAAGTTGGGGGAGGATGGAGACTGAATTCATGAATTGGGGACGGAGTGAGTTTATTTGTAGAAATGGGGGCATGTTTCACACCATCAACCAAAACTGGCTAAGCGGAATCCAACATCCGGCACTGTTGATCTTGCCCAATAGTTGGAGATCTACTGCTGAGAAATATTTATACAGGTTCCAGAAACTTCTCTTTTTTCCATATTCTCTATCCTTATCGGGGCATTCACAGAAGTGCCCAAAGTAGGGCAAGGTGTAAACATTTTGAAAAACGGATGAATCTACATTGGCTCTGCTCAGTGTGATCGGCATAGAGAAAATGGCGCTGATCTGAAACGACAAATCTGAAGTTTTACTGGAGCAGTCTGGAGAAAATGCAAAAGAAACTCTCTTTTGAAAGTAGCACAAAAAAATGGCACCCCACCAAAATGAGAATGCAAAGATGGCGCCCCCCAAAAGCAAGCACACAAACATGGGGCCCATCCAAAGAGAGCACGCAATAATTGCCCCTTCCCAGGATAGCACGCCAAAATGGTGCCCAACAAAAATGGTCCCCCGCCGAGTAGCACGCAAAACTAGCACACCCGTAGGCTATGCCATGTAATCAACCAGTTTTTGCGATTTCTAAGCGGCCTGTTTGTGTTGTGATCTACGTTTGCTCTAGATTAAACAAAAAAACCTTTCCTTTTGAGATTTTTTTTTACATGAATAAGACGACGATGAAGATCGCCGGCAAAACATGACCCTAAAGAATCAACTCACGCCTTCTCTTTCTACACCCCTTCGAAGCCGGTTGGACCTTTTTTTTTCCCCTCTCTTCAAAGGCGATCGGCACCCTTGTAGTGATTTCTAAAGCAAGGGGCTGATCGGCTTCCACACGAGAAAAAAGGGGCAGGGGAAGGGGGGGTGGGCTCCGTCTTTAACGCAAGAGGAAGAATAAATCATGAATATATTTTTCTCCAAATAAAGGCAATTTTCTTACCAAGAGGGACTGCGAATCAAAAAGAGCACACATCCTCAATAGATCCGGATGTTGATGACATGCCATCGCCAAAGGGGGGGGGAGGGGTGCTATTTTTGCGTACCATTTAGCGGGGAGCCTATTTTGTTGGGTGTCGTTTTTGCGTGCTATCTTGGGGAGGGGGAGGGAGGGTGTTACATACCAGACGTACTCGATTCCCTAATCTTTCCACGTGGCCATTTCTGCTATTGCAGAAACAGCCCACTGCACTAAGACACCCCGATTTTTCACCCCAACGGCCGAGGGCAATTCGGCCAACTACCCTCGCCCTCCGATGATTCTTCTTGAACTTTCTGACAACTTCGACCACTCTTCCAAATCCACGACAGAAGTGACACGACCTTTCGGTTGACTTCTTGACGCACCGAGACGAATGTGGATTTGTAAAGATAAATCTCGCATCTTCATCGTCCATCCTTGAAGTCCCTCAATTTCTCTGCGAAGCTTCTCAAATCCGACCATTCATGACGAGACTCCACACACGTCGCTCGACAATCGACCCAACAACCCCAACTATGCCTCATTCGTAACTCAACACTTGTAATATATGTTTGATCATTTTTAAGTACACTTACCGCTAATTAAGAATCGCTCAGGTGTCCCAAATTCTGAATTGCATTCTGCCTCGCAACTTCTACCTGTTCACCATCTATGCTCTGTTCCGCATAACACTTGGTTTCATGGCGCAACGGTGCAAGAGAGGAATCAGATCATTCTACCCATCAGGAGGACTACATCACACAAGTCGTCGGCGCATCTCGCACGTCAAGGCTTTGCAGACTTCGCGACTATGATGTGAAGCAAGCGAGCGCATCCAGCATTTAGCAACGGATACTCAGCAATGACTTCAGCGATGGAGGAGCAGAACGTGCCTATGCACGTGAACCCTCGAGCGGCAGCGGACGCTGGCATGGCAGGCTATGCAGCAGCTGGATCAAACCCTACAGCTCTGACAACCAATCTGGTCACGGATCCAACAGCAGTAAACCAACCGCCCCCACCGATTGCCTCCGCGTCTGAAGTAGGAACGGCAGGTGCACCGGACGAGAGGCGCGGATCAACAAAAAACTGGGGAACCGAATCTCTGCACTCAAAGGGATCAACAGCCATCTGCTCCAACAGCCTAACGTTGTGATGGAGGCTCGTCGCAATGCAAGCGCACGAGAAGCGGTGCTCATCAAGAGAAATTCTCTTGAACAAACCCAGAATTTGTCCGGCCCCACTAGAACCGTTCGATCCTCAAAATTCTAAAGGACCCAAAGTTTGGATGTGGCAGACGAGTTTATAGGTGTACTTCACTGCTGCTGGGGTCAACGACAGACAAAAAAGGACTGACCTCGCGACCGCGCTTTTGCGTGGCACGGTGCTATGTTCGTGGTCAGACCAAAAGACATCCAACGGCAGCAGGAGACCGGCGAAACCTCATCAATGGCCAAAAGCGCCCGTCTCATATCTCTAACTGCAGGCATTCTATCCTTGGATAAGATCAACCCACATTGGCAAGACATGTTGATGCCACCAACCGACCGGAACAAATTCTCGCTTGCAATGCTTGCACAATTTGGATGACTGAACGAAAAGTCTGGCGCACGGTACAAGCTCCAGCGTCTTCGTTAGCAATCTTGCATGGCACAGTGTTCATGGAGATTCTGCAAGATCATCACTGGTGGCAAAATTGCCCCCAACAAACTCTGTTTTCATGACAAAAACGGCCTCAGATGAGACATCCGATGAGAAATTGCCATCTTTGGCATCCAAAGTGATTTGCCACACATGATCGCCGCAACAGAAAGGATCGACAGCGCCAAGTACACTGCTCGGATCCAAGAATCCTACGGCTGGCAACCTCCCAACCACAGTTATCGTGGAAATGGACGAAGTCAGTCGGGGGAATCCCTGACTCCGATGATAGTGGACGACGTTGACCAGAGAGATACGCGCACCTGCTACAAGTGCGGAACGTTTGTCACGTCGCTTGAAACTATTGGAGCAAGTAGTAGGCCAAAAAGGGGAGGAATTTGCAGAAAACTAAGACAGGAAACAAGAAAGGATGGGAGTGAAAGGCGGGACTCTTGTTTGTGAGGAGTGATCTGCCCTGAACGATCGCCCATCTGAACGGACTACAACGCCACAGAGAGTTTCTGAGATCGCAATTTGACGAGGGGTACGGGGACGACCAACTGGCGATACTGGCAAGAGTTTGAGATCAAGGATGCAAAAGTTGCATAATGGTACTAGCACTACTCGATGGAGGAGTGCCTCACAATTTTGTAAGCAACGAAATGGTTCGCAAGCTGGGTTTGCAGACAAAACTAAGGGTGTTTGAAGGAAAAACCGTCGACTGGAGATTAAAAATACGAAGAGTTTGAGAACCACTATGACTACATGTACGAGTTCTACAGGATGTAACGGTCTAGAGGTCCAGTGCAATGAGTGACGTTTCCTATTCTGATACAATCCATAGGTCGACAAGAACAACGTCGACGTCTACGTGGAAATCAATGGTGCCAATCAACAACTTCCATGTGTGGGACGGAAGACAACACGACTGTTTCTAAACAACATTCTGTGGCTACACGGCATGTCGAGAACCATCATGAGCGACGGGGATGGTCGATTCACCAGCCATTTTTGGCTCGAACTGATGACTCGCTATGACAGCCAAATCCAACTATCAAGAGTATTTCATCCTCAAACCAACGGCCAAACCAAGAGGACCAATAAGACGCTTGAACAGCTTCTTCAAACATTATGTGAACCTCATCGGACGGATTGGGCACAAAAAATCACGACCACCGAAATATCCTATAAGTCGGCATTCTCCACTACAATGGGTAACACTCCGTTGGAAGTGGTGTATGGAAAACTCCCCGCCACACTTGCAGGACTACACGGTCAAAACAAAATTCCCGCGGTTGATGTCCAAAACCGCAACTTCTCCACCATCTAGGAAGAAACACGGCATACCCTCGCAAAGACGCAAGCAGCGATGAAATGAGAAGCACACAGACATTGCAGCGATGATGTTTTTGTCACCAGCAGCAAAGTCCTTCTCAGCTCGACCAACATCAAACTTTGCGAGCCAATCGTTTGAAGCTCAAACTCCGATGGTTGGGACCATTTGAGAACAACCGCATGCAAACCCTTGTGGTTGCCCGACCCAAAATCCTTGACACTATGCAAGTGCATGGGTGTTCCATATCAACAGACTCGAATGCTACCAAGACCCAAGAGTAAATTTCCTTGGAAAGGATGTTGTAACGGGCTGTGTCTCCAGCTCCTGCTCTGAAGTTGTTGTTGGAGTTCATAGGATGGCATTCTCAGTCCGCGTTAGGGATTTACCCCCATTACATGACTGAGGGGCAATCGTCATCAATGACCCAGAGCAGGGAGACTTGAATATTTCGAGCCTCCGGAGGTCCATTTCCGTTTTTAGCCTTATCCCTAGTTTTGCATTTAGTGTTCATCGACCTAAATTCATGCACTCGAGTTTGAGTGCATCGGCCAAAAAAGCTGCTACGGAAGTTTCTTTCCGACTTCGCCCTCGATTTCAGCGACGACCCCTCTTTCGCCAAAATCGAGGGCAAAGTCCGATCGTTCTGACATCGGCTTCGCCGATGTCAGAACGGTGGTCGACGCTCCATCGTGATCGAGCAAAAACGCCCTTTTCATTTCTTTACCACCACCCAAATCCGCGTTCAACCCCTAGTTTGAAGCCCAAACGTCAAACAAACCCAACCCCAAATTACATTCGGGGGTTT
The DNA here is from genome assembly GCA_023375785.1 of Penium margaritaceum. NCBI lineage: Eukaryota > Viridiplantae > Streptophyta > Zygnematophyceae > Desmidiales > Peniaceae > Penium > Penium margaritaceum. The sequence goes on from SZWC01014882.1 coordinate 45,588, forward strand.
AGGGTTTTATTTTTGCGCGGGCATCTGCTGGACCCCGCGGTAGCGGGGCCTAGCAAATTCCCTTCCATCGCAAGGGGAGTCTCGGACCCCCCATCCAAACCTATCCGCAAACCCCCCTCGAACAGTCACAAACCCCTCGCTCAAGGGGTTTGTGACTGTTTGACGACTTCGCTGGCGAAGCTCTACCTACGACTTCGCAGAGCCGGGCGAAGTCCAATTTCGCCCCTCAAAGTCGGACTTCCGGCCCAAAATCGTGCACTGATCTACGAGTGCACGATTTTGGGTCGATTAACTCAACCTCTAGTTTTGGGACCCAAACCGGAGGTTTTTTACCTTTAACTCATGCATTCGCACGAGTTTTCCGGTTTCAAAACTCATAGTTCATCCTAAACAAACTCGAGTTTTGTTTTTGACAAGTCGGCGCAAAATCGTCGTGTACGAGGCACGATCCGGGATTTCGCACCGACTTCTCTCGTGCACACCCCTCGTTCCTCACTCTCACCTTGCTCCTCCTATCCCTTGTCCTCGCTTTCTCGCTTGCAAGGAGGGCCAGGGGAGGGTGAGGGTACGAGGCCATGAGGCTTCACCCTCGAGGCCCTCTTGGCCCCTCAGCCCCCAATCGAGCTGAGGCCGCGATCTACGGCAGGCGGCTGGCTGGCTGGTGGCCGGCCGGTCACTTGGCCAGTCGCCGGCCATCTAGCCCGCCGGCAGCGAGCTGGCCGGCGGCCAGGACTTTCCTGGCCGCTGGCCAGCTCGCTGCCGGCGGGCTGGACGGCCAGCGGCCAGGAAATTTCTGGCCGCTGGCCAGCCCTCGCTGACGCGAGGGGTGGTGCGCAATCACCCCTTGCTTGAGCGAGGAGGGAGGGCCGAACCGGCCCTTCCGCTACATTCCTCTTCACTTGTTATGAACCGTCCCGGTTCATGAACAACAAGCAAGATTGTCATCCAGTGAGTCATCAACATTGTGAAAGAAAATTGAATACATTCAATCACGAGCTAAACACGAACACGTGCATGGCTCTTGGACCTAAGCTGCAGCTTGTCGGTCAGTACAGCCAGCGGCTTTCCCCCTTTAGGCTGGAGCGTCCGCGTGAAAACCATGTTGGGCGTCCCCAACCTCCTATGGTTGAAGTCCATGAATGCCGCCCTGCGGGAAGGTTGTTCACTTTATCCGCATTTAGGTGGTGCCCCTGACACGCGTTGATCCGTGCGAGCTGCCTGCTTGTTCCAATACTCGTTGACCACCCCTGTGGGCAACAGAGATTCGGACTCCCATGAGTTATGTTCAGGTTCACACCCGGCCCAATGAACGAAGTATTCCCTAACAACCCGTGACCGGAGAGTACGCTCTTGGTGCTAGAGTAGGCAAAGAACCTCATATTGGCTATCGGCAGTAAGGACTGCCTTTGGTGGCTGAATGGTTCCCGCTGCTGTGTATGGAGCCAAGAGGCTCACATGAAACACGTCATGTATCTTCATACTCGGCAAAAGCAGCAATCGATATGCCACTGACCCGATGCATGCAACGATGGGAAACGACCCGATCCATTTCGGTAAACGTTTTTGCGCCCCTGGCAACTTCAGCCGAAGATTCTTAGTGCTAAGCAACACTTTGTCACCGATGTCACACGAGACCTCACGGCGACTTTTTTTGCCTTATGCCTTTTGTTGTTGCCGAGCAGCTTGAAGGTGACCCTTCGCCTCCTATAACAAGGAGTCAATGTGCTTGACAAAGGCTTGAGCAAAAGGAACGTGTCCTCCTGTACTTCCACTCTTCACCAATGAAGAGGGCACCACTGGATGCCGACCACTGTTCAACACAAATGGTGTCCTCGACCTCGTCGTCGTCGTCGTCGTCGTTGTCGTCATCGTCATCGTTGTCGTCATCGTCGTCGTTGTCGTTGTCATTGTCTTTGTCGTTGTCGTCGTCGTCGTCGTTGTCGTTATCGTTGTCGTCGTCATCATCGTCATCGTTGTCATCGTCGTCGTCGTTGTCGTCGTCTTTGTCGTCATCATCGTCGTCATCCTCCTCCTCCCTCCTCTTCCTCCTCCTCCTCCTCCTCCTCCTCCCTCCTCCTCCTCCTCTACCTCCTCCTCCTCCTCCTCCTCCTCCTCCTCCTCTTCCTCATCCTCCTCCTTGTCCTTCTTGTCCTTGTCCTCGTCGTCCTCATCCTTGTCCTCATCCTTGTCCTCCTCTTTCTCGTCCTCCTCGTCCTTGTCCTCCCCGTCCTCGTCCTCCTCCTCCCCCTGCTCCTCCTCCTCGTCCTTCTCCTTGTCCTCCTTGTCCTCGTCCTTGTCCTCGTCCTCCTCTTCCTCCTCCTCCTCCTGTCCTTCTCCTCCTCCTCCGCCTCCTCCTCCTCCTTCTCCTCC
>SZWC01014882.1:54247-66557 GCA_023375785.1 Penium margaritaceum
CCCCCCCAACCGATTCCATCCCCCAGTTTCTCTTTATGAAGCCCATTCTTCAGTCCCTTAATGAGAACACTAGCTTGTACGTTGGGGCCTCTTGAACTAATCTACATAACGTTTCTAAGGGAACTGGAAGGGTGAGCGCTCAAAGTGCGCCCAATGGACGCCCGCTTCCTATCTCAAAAGATGCAATGCACAATCATGGTCATGGCTTTGATCACATGTCACAAGGACATGTGCCTCTTCGGTCCATTGAGCACAACCATTGCCATGGCTTTTCCTCTCACTCCGGGTACTACAATGGAAGCCGAAATGCTATCGTTGTTGTCTTCGTTCCTCCTACTTTTGTCACTATGACTGCAGTTGTCCCCCGGGGTCCTACAAGTCTTGAACTCCTCCACTGCAGCACCAAGCTACTCCTGACACACTCATGGGGAATGCTCTTGGGCTCCGGATCTTCCCGTGGGTTGATGGTCCAATTATCACATCATCAACCGCAGTCTCCAAAGCATTTCTGTGATTGCTGCTCTGTTTGTTCCTGGTTAATAATGTTCTAAGTGAACATGGGCCGAAGATGGACAGCAACACAAGAGGTCACTGAAGATGACATGTAGTAGCAGCTGCTTGCAGCACAGAAAGCCATGGCATGCATCCAATGTTGATAACTTCATTGAAGCGCACTTTTATCAGGAATTGTTCTTCTGGTATCACTTTTTAAACCACGAGGGAATCGCCACGTGGAACACGCCCGCACATCATTTGATGCCCAATGTTGTTGTGTCTAGTACAATATCGGTGGATGTGTGACTCACAATGTCCTCTGGTTGTCCAGTATTTTTCTGTTTCCACGAACATCAACATTGAAATACTGCATGATCTGCCCAAGCCCACCTCTATCACATGTGTTGGACCCAGTCCAAAGTAACTATCCTCTCTCGAGGTGTGTTTGGCTGCAGCCTTTCAAGTGCTGTCAATGTAGTATCAACCATCACAGAGGCTTGTGCTTGCTAGCACATATCTAAGCACCACATGGCCAATGCATACCGAACAAATGTTAGTTCTACTTCCACATGTCTTCAGCAAGGACCCTAAGAGAATAGCACAAGAAAGTCGAGAGAAAATGCAACTTTTGCAATAGTGGTGGTAGCCACGTAAATGACATGTACCATACCATAGAGGTTGGATGTGACATCAACCAGCTTCCCCAGCAGCCTGTGCCCAACAAGTAGAACCGGCTTGGAACTAAAGGGGTCATCCATGGAAGGTCAGCAAGCTGCTTCCAGATATTGAGTGCTTCGAGAAACAAACCATAGTGATTACACCCGATTTCCATGCCCAGGTGGATTTCGGCCAATATTTCACCTTCTCTGGTAAATGGACGTGGGATCTGACCACTTGCACGTCCTCCTGTTTGGGATTGCAATCTATAGCTTGTCAATGTAGAGAAAGACACCAACGAAGGACGCTGATTGGACAAAAGAAACAAAGCTGAGTTGACTGATTCATGCCACTGTTTAAGCGAGAAGGCTGCACCATGTTGGTGTTTCTAAATTGATTAAGACGCTTTGCAAAGCGTCTTAACCAATTTAATCCTGCAGTGTTTCTTTGTTGAGCTTGCCATGAAGGTTTGCGTGAAGCTCGTGGTCATGCAATCTAAGTGACAAGGGTATGAACAGTGGTGATAGAACCGATAGGTAAGTTTTCAAGTCAGTGTTCACTCCAAATCTGCAAGAAACCATTTCTCTTTTGAGCAAGCTATCCAGCCTCAGATTACAATGTTTCTCCCATAGCACAAAGATTTCCTTGCAAATGTGTAGCAACTCTTTTCACACATCCGAAGTCAATCAAGCCCATGGAGCTCTTTTTTCAAGGACTGCACCATTCAAACTTAATTTTTTAGTGGAGAAAACTTCACTAAACAATGTCCACACTCCCCCCTCCCCCGCCTAGTTTCCTTCACCTCTCACCCTGTTCCATCTTCACTCTCCCCTCCATCCATCAATAAACGTGCTCACCCCCCACCCCAAGCCCCCTCCCTCCCCATCGACACATGTAAGTGCACTCACCCCCACCACCCTCCCGAGGAAATCACTCATGTGCAAACAACAGTGTGGTTGCAGCTGATGGGTTCGGAGGAGCCACTCCCTCCCCTCCTTCCTCCATACCCCCACCCCCCTCCCAGTCATATCCCCATCCCATTTGCCTCACCTCTTACACTTCTATCCACCTTTCACATGCAGTCACAACCTTTTCTCTCTTGGCTTTGCTGCAGCTGATGGGTCTAGAGCCCCCCCCCCCCCCCCCCCCCCCCCCCCCCCCGCCCTGCCCCCGGTCCCCTTGACCATGAAATTGTGGAGAACAGGGGACAGTATGTGCACTTGGATGTTGCTGTGGAGAGTAGGCACATCATTCCCCNCCCCCCCCCCCCCCCCCCCCCCCCTCCCCACCCCTCCCGGCCCCCCAGCTTTGCGTTCCCCACCGGCTCCTTCATCATATGATTTTCAGGTTCTTTCTGCCAGGTGGCCACGTTGCTATTTCAACCTGTTTTACCAGCCCTAGTCACAACAGCACGCTGACTCTCAATGGGTCCCCCAGCATATCCGATCACTCTGATGCACCAAACAGGAGGGGCCTGACCATCAACTGATTGCAAGCAATCGCTGCTTAAGAAGGTCTAACCCAAATCAACAGGATAGCCTTTGGATCAGCTAGGGAGTGCTGGCATTACCCTTGGGGTGTGGTTGAAGTTCGGTGGATCCAACCTCTACCCTCATCCCCTCTCCTGTCTTCTTCTCCAGGTTATTCGTATAATCCCTTTCGTGTATCCCTGCCTACCCAGTTTAGAGAAAAGAGAGGGGTGCATTTTACATTCTGATATCATGTATGACCTATCACCCCAATGAAATACACTCGGATAAGTTTGTGTTGAAGTGTTATTGATGAAACATCCAATCAATGAGCATGGACAGTGCACAAAAATGACAGATGCATACTGATACCCTCTTGGCATGTCCTTGTGATAGTAGGTCATGCAACATCCATAGATACATGAATACCTTGTTTTGTACACTGATCAAGGAGTGCATGATTTTGGGCCACTACTGGAAGGTAAGATCAAAGAGAAACCTTCGCAAGCACAGCAATAGCGGTCAAGTGACTGACCAGTGGAAGGCTACATAGGATTGTGAAAAAAAAAGAAGCTGAAAGAAGACATGGTTCAAATCACTCAATGATACAACAAAATTTTAAGTCTCAAAAACATTCGGATTAACAAAAGGGACAAAGACAAATGTGAGGGGGTAAGTAACCATTGTGCTGGTTCTTGGGCTCCATCGTCCCATCACTCCACACCATCCAAAGTTTTGCATAGCTGTTGAGCCAATCTCTAGATTGTAAGCATGTAGGGAAAACATCACGTGTATCATGTCTCAATGTTGACACAGCTGCGGATGAAGGCAAAGTTGGAAGAGCCAACGGAGCATGTGAACGTGGTTACACCCAGATTATGTAGGACATCTCATGGGCGAACACCTTGGACGTTTCAAACCCAACAAGAAGGATGCAAATGTTTGCTTTGAGAATGCAGTTCCAGTACTTACATTTACCTTTCTGCTGAGGTTTGAGTGATGCCAAGGTTTAAGGGAATCAAGGCACCAAGCTGTGGGGTGCTGAAAAAAACACAACATGTAAAGTCTAGAAGATATCCAACTTGCACAGACAGTGCCACTTGGTAACAACCAGGCAATGGAAGGTGCAACATCACCTTTCAAACAAAGGGGGAAACCCACAAAACATGAGATTGAATCTAAATGACAGATTAAACTATTACCATTGTGTACAGACAGGGATCTCAGCGGATCATGAGACTGGAAATGCAGCAGGGCTGGTGGAAGGCTGTGTGAAGAACATGCTATCAATGATGCGCACATGAACATGAGCCACAATGGAAAAAACAGGTGCGTTTAGTGGGGATTGTTTACCCACACTCACGATTCTGGAGGCAGAAAAATCTGGAAAAGATGGAAATATACCTATGTCCAACCACCTTAGCCCAAAATGCAACCCAGAAGGGCTCTATTAGAGTTGCACATGAGTGGGCAAGGCACTTCCTTTCTCCTCGCTTCTTTAACTGCAACTTGGTTAATTCCAGCCACACTCCCGACTGAGGTGGTGTGTTAAACCCTTGTTTTACATACTCTCCTGCGTTTGGTGGCCATACTTGTACAGGGAATGCTGGCTCAGCAAGCGTAGGTAAGGCAATGTGAAGGCATCCGATAATCACGCAGGTGTGGCCCTCTCATTGGTAGTTGTCTCCATGCCAACCACATGGCCCGTCACCTTTCTGCCATTTCCTGTAGGCACTAACTCATGCCTAGGGATCCTTGAGAAACACACTTCATTCTATCCCATATACTTGGCATGTTTTATGTTTACCCAGCCCCTAGGATGACCAAACGTTTTCACCTCGCAAGTAATCAAGTTAATCGCTACTCAACCACAAGGCTGCAAGTCACAAGAGCACACGGACAATTCTGTAACAATATTTCCCAGCACCGCAGCCATGATGTCCTGCCCTTGAAGTTATTCCATGCTACACTGCCCAGAAAAGGTTCTGCTGTGTGTAAATCTCCTCATATACCACACACCAATCACAAAACACCAGCAAACGCCTCGCTCCCTACTGCCGTCACTTGCGACCCTGCACGGGACTTGGTGGCACCATCATAGCCTGCATTGAGTGGAGAAAATCTAGCAGTTATTGCTAGTGACACAACATCATTAAGAGGTAGTTGTTGTTTCAATTATAGAATTTCCCTTGGTACAAAGAAATGGTGGGAAAGTACATGGGATCTTGGTTATGGCCACGCCGTAGTGCCTCCCGACTCTTGGGCCCTCTGTTTGTGAGGTGCAGCTGGAGCAGGTCATCGTGCACTGCCTTGGCATTCCCACTCCTTAGCCCCAGGAAAGTACGATTTGTATGCCAGCAAGCCAGGGGGTCAAAGATAGTTGTCAGATTGAGACTGCTCTCTGAGGTGACCCTCCCGTGGATGCCCAACATGTTCGTACCCCCGTTTTGGATGATCTTTCTTGGCTTGATGACTGGCATGCACGCTTCACATGTCAATCCCCTGCACAATGCCCATTGTCTGCATCTTTTCAAGTCACCCAGTGCAACGTTCTTGCATCTTTCTGTGACCCTTATTGCACTTGGATCATCCACTTCGATGCTACATATCACATGACATCCTGACACCAGGCGTTTAATATGCTTGGCCTGGTTGGCAATGTCTATAGTCTTTGGACTGAGCCAGGTTTTTTCTGTTTGTGGTGTTGGCTCAATCCGCTTTTGGAATCCTTTTGGCAACGTCTACGTCACCGATGTGATGTATGTTGGATATGGGGTGCCAAAAAAAAAAACAAAGTGACCAAAGTGGGTTGCTCGATAAAAATCATCAGGTCACAAAAGTGAATATAGGATTTTTTTTGGTTCTATAGCACTTTACGGAACTCGATTCGGAGTCCGTTTGAGGGAGATATGGATTTTCAAGGTTTGGTGGCGATGGGTCCGGTTCAAGTGATGGCTCCTGCACTACCAGCACCAATGACGGCCACAATTATTGGCCAAGGAGGTTTGGAGCGGCCTTCAGGGTAGAAAGGCGGCAGGAGGACCTTCAGGGAGCTTCAAGGAAGGTCCCCGCCAAGATTATTGGTCGTGCACATGGCAGGGATGGTAATTCTCTTGTGTGAGAGTGTGACTGTCGCTCATCCCGCTAGGCTAGGAGTGTGGTAGGAGGTGAACTTTGACAGAGTGGTTCTTCCAGCTCCATGTGCCAAATGAGGCGTACTTAGGCTTGTTTGAAAGCTGGGCTAATTTATTTTCTCACTCAAGAGTTGATTCAGACATTTGCGTTATCTGCAGACCTACATTTGCTTCCGTAATTTCTGTCTGTGCAACCTGCAACTCCCTCTCACAAACAGTTGGTCCTGCCTAGGCGGCTCTTAGTAAGCCTGATCACCTCCCTGAGGGCTGCCAAGTTTCCATCACTGTATGTGCCTGACCTTGAGCTCAGCCTTCTTTCCATCAGTGCTCTCGACTGAATGAGCATGGATGATTTTCACTCTTGTGGCATTGGCACACTCACACTTTGTCCATCTGGTCATGTGATGTTGCATGGAGATTAGCTTGTGGTATGTCACTCATTTTTCCTTCATGTCCTCTCCTCTATCTTTGGACGAGGTGCACGTCTTCGTTACGAGCACTCTGTTGCAACACCATACTCGCCTTCTGCACTGTCGCCTGTGCCACGTACACAGCTCTGCCGTTCATAGCATGCTCCGCACGCAGCCTGAACTTGGCCTTGACCTACCAACCTTTCAGTTACCTTGCAAAACTGAGTGCATCTACTGCACTCACGACAAGATGCTAAGGTGCTCTTATCCTGTCTCCTCCTCCCAAGCCTCCCACCATCCTGAGTGGATCCACTCTAACCTCATGGGTCCCTTGCTTGTCGAGTCTATGGCAGAAAATAGTCGGAACATTATAATCCTCGTTGATGACTACTCTCCTTTCTGTGGATGTTCTGCCTCCAATAGAAGAGTGACGTAGAAGCTACGATTCGTGATTGGCTACTTGCAACAGAGTTTGAGTATGGTTTTCCCCTTTGTTGTTTCCATTCTGATGAGGGTGGTGAATTTATAGGCAAGGCAGATGCTTCCCTTAGAAGCCAAAATTTCATGCATGAGGCCTCCGTACCCTATACTCTGGAACAGAATGGTGTCTCTGAAATTTGGAGCCGCACCACGGCTGACACGGTATCCACTATGTGCATTGATTCAGGCCTATCCAAGGGCTTCTTCTTCAAGGCCATGTCATACATGACCTTCTAGAGAGAGTCCTCCATAGTACCTTGCCCTGTCCTATCACTCCCTTCCAGCATTGGTGTGAGAAGCGCATAAATCTTCATCTTGTGTGTGTCTAGGGTTTGCGTCGCAAGTGTCTGACTCCCCGATGACCAGCAGGGCAGCAAACAAGCTCCTTGTGGTCTTCTTGGACCTTTCTTGGGGTGTTTCTTCATTCAAAGATATGGCGCCTGCCAGACCTTGTGTAGCACCGCATCATTGAGTCATGTGATGTAATGTTCTTTGAGGAGATTTTACCACGTGATCTCCTTTCTTTCCATGATGAGACCCTTCTCAGCCTGTCGCCACCATTACCCTTGTGTGCCAAATCACTCTGTGTCCGTCAGTGTCCGGATTTCTGATTCTACCGCGTCGCTTGCACCTCCACAAACACACCAGAAACTTTCCCCACCCTAGAGTTCTCATCTGAGTCTATTCTTTGGGGTACCGACCACGCATCCGAGTCCACCTGTTTGGCCGCTGACTCCACTGACCAGGCAATTGGTCCACTGTTTTGGCCGCTAGCTCAGCAACCCAGGCGACTGCGTCCACCACTCCTGTCACTGACTCAGTCGACCTGTCAAGTTGGTCTCTGGCTCCTCAGTCGATCACTCCACTGGGGTGACCCGGCATGTCCTTGCCTCCTCGAGCCCAATGCATCCACTCGTTTAGTACTGGTCCCACATAATCACGGACTAATGGTGGTCTTCTTATTTCACGCACTCCGACACCTCCATCAGGCTTGCATCTTGCCATTGGCCGGTCGCCCCCGGCCACTATCCTCCGTCCCTCACTCCCTTATCACGCTGTGGTGAATGGGGATCCAGGGATGAAGGCCTTGGGTCTGATTGCCCTCACCGTCGTCATAGTGGACCTTCATCCTAGATTCGCATTGGATTATGCACTAATTTCTCAGAAGCATCAACGCGATGTCTCTGTCTCGTTGTCACATGCTCCCACCAGGCCTTGGTACTACTCGTCTGTTGACAGCCAGGCCGTATCTACTTGCAACCAACCCATGAAGCCTTCATGAGGCCAGGGCCACACCTGTTACTCTCCAGTGGGAGGCTACTTGTAAGAAGGAACTGGCTGCTATCAATGAACATGCCTTGCAAGAGCTGGCCCACTTGTCCCCAGGCCGCAAAGCCATTGGGGCCAAGTGGGTTTTTCTGTCGCAGGTGGAAGCCGGACGGCACGCTGGACAAGTACATAGCCCGACTTATTGCCTAAGGCTTTCCATAGGTACCACGAGTGGATTTCAACCAGGTGTTTGCATCTGTCGGCCGTTTCACCGCCAGCCGCACGCTCCTTAGCATGGTCGCATAGCATGGCTAAGATCTCCACTAGATGGACTTGAGCAATGCCTCCTTGCATGGTGCTTTTCATGGTGAGGGGCTCTGCATGGTCCAGCCCTCAGGTTTTGACGATGACACTAGTCGTTTCTGGCGATTATAAAAGGTCCTCTATGGCCTCAAGAAGTTGCCAAGGTGCTGAAACACAAACATCAGACACACCTTGTTGAATGGTGGCCTGATTTGTAACACCGTAGATCCCGCCCTCTTCTTCATCCTAGTGGGCACCACCTTTTTCGTCGTGCTCATCTACATGGAAGATCTTCCCATTACATTGCCTGACCTCACTGCTGTGTAGCGAGCGAAGGATTTTCAATAATCAACATACATGATGAAACATATTGGGCCTGCAAAATTGTTTCCAATCATGGAGATTGAGCGTGACTGCATCCACAGCACTCTACTTGTGCATGAGGAAGCCTACGTGGAAGCATTGGCCAAGCGCTTTGTGGGTTTATTGCCCACTGTACCTAGTGCCTCGACACCCATAACCCCAGAAGGTCAGATCAAGCTAAAAGATTCCGACGCCGACACGCTAGGTCCCAGTGTAAACGTGAATAACTTTCGTTGAGTCATTGAGTAACTCATGTTCTTCGCCAAGACCACACTGCCGGACATTACCTTCATTGTGAACCTGCTGGTTCAGTTCGCTAAGTCTCTATTCCAACTACACCTCGATGCACCGATTTCCCTAGTATAGTATAGTGTCTCCACTCTATGTCCTGGGTTGATGTTCCGCCACCAGCCGTCCGTAGTCGCCAAAGGCTAGAAGGAAAGTGACTGGGCAGGGAGACATATGGCAAGAGCCACACTAGGTGGATCTTCCTTGTCGGTGGCACAGCTGTCTCATGACATATTGGCAAGCAAGTATGTACACAGTACTGTAGAGGTATAGTACGTGGCATGAGGTGCAGGTGCATGCAAGGGTATGAGGTATGGTTAACGGAGGGCTCTTTACACACCGATTTTTTAGTGGTGTGTGATTCTGCCCTACAAGAAGCGTTTCACTCCTGTCAGTGCATGATTCTTCCCTGTATGGAATGGTGGACCCCCACCCCTATAGGAGGGGGTCCATTACCTGGGGGTAGTGCATGAGGACACTGCACTTGTTTCCCATACAAAAATACACTGATCAAGCACTCAGTGTATGATATGGGAACATTGGAGCACTCCTACCTAAAGTCTTGTATGTGGGGGTGCTGTATGTGGGCAATAACCTCGTTTTCCACATAAAAACGCACTGATGACACACTAAGTGTGCGATTTTGTCTCATATGGAACATTGGACCCCCACTTCTTGAGGGCAGTGCGCTCATTTTCCACATAAAGATACACGCATCACGCACTCAGTCCGTGATTTTGTATAACATGGAAAATTGGATCTCCACCCCTTTAGGGAGGTCCAGCGCATAGGGGTAGCATATGAGGGCAGTGTGCTCATTCTCCACATAGAAATACACTGATGAGGCACTCTGTGCGTGGTTTTATCTTGTATGGATCATCGGACCTCCACTCCTACGGGGGGGGCCCGTGCGTACTGATCACGCACTCAGTGTGTGGATTTTTTTTATCACATGCGTACTCTGACCCCTACTCTTATGTGGGGGATTCAGTGTGTGGGGTTAGAGGATGAGGACAGTGCGCCCGTTTCCCACATAAAAAAACACTGATCACACACTCTGTGCAGGATTTTGTGCTATGTGGAATTCTGGACCTACACCCTTGAGAGGGGGGTGCACTGCATGGTGCTAGTGTGTAACAGCAATGTCCATCTCTCCTCCATGTAAGCATACAAAATTTATGTACTCAGTGTGTAAAAAAATTGATAAATGTACACTTCAATTTCAGTACGCTTTCTTAGTGCGAGTGCACTAAAGGAGTGCACTAAAAATCATGTGTGTGAATTAAACACCATTGGGCATATATGGAGGGTGTGTGTCTCCGTTGTCTGATGTGTGACTTTTGGCAGTCTGCATCGCCCATCGCGCTGCACTGTGATCATCAGTCATCTCCATTCGAGACAACGATGGCATTCATCATAAGCTCACATGACAAATCAATATCGATTATCACTAAGAGAGCACTTTGTTGCATGAGTGCATCATCCGAATTGTGTGGATCGGTACCAAGAAACAGCTAGCTGACTTATTAACCAATGCCGTCAAACGTGCATAATTGAAAAAAAGGATTTCCCTTGGTCAACATCCGTGATTTGAGTGTCTTGCATCCATGAGTTCCCTTATCCTTTGTTGCCTCGTGTACGCCCTCACTCTTTGCGTGCTCATCTTCACACTTGTGTGGACCTGTTGAACTATGGGGGCATGAGAGCGTGGAGGAGCATGACTTGTGCTGTGCACTGTGGATGCATGACCTCTACACGTGTATGTACATTGGTGTCCACGGGTTATGGAGGAGTGTTGTGATTTGCGTGTGCACTATCTCACTTATCTATGATGTGACCTCTCAGCTAGTGTACATGCTCATGCAAAGTACTGACTGAGCGGACACTGAAGACGGCGGGCGCTGAGGGATGCAGGGAACATCGCAGGGAACATTGTTTTGAGAGATGTGGTTTTTGTCTTCTCGCGTGGAGTTTCCCACTTGGTAGTAGTGCACAACCTGCTCCATTGACAGTAACCACCATCACTCATGTAACTAACCGTCATCCGCGACTGTTCCGAGTAGATTCAACATAGGTCTAGGTCGTTGTAACTCCTCTGTGTGAATTTTCGTAGCTGATTCTGATGGCACGTCTGCATTGGCAGCACGCATGTTTTGGTATGGTCTACTTTCGTGGATAAACGGACAACGTCCGGGCTTGGGGCTGTCGGCCCTCTGGCAAGGCTCAACGAGAAAACTCCAAAAGCCATAAAACAGCGCATGTTCCTAATTGGCTAGTAGCCGAGTGGCAAGCCTTACAAAGGTGAAGACCTAGATTAGTGTGGGAGGGGTCGCACACCACACTTGATTGTTGCAATCAACTCAGTTGCTACTCACTTGTAACTGCAACTGTGGAACTAACTTTCAAGTGGGAGTTATCGCTCTCACAACTGAGTAGCCAGCACTGCTCAGGTGCCACTCTGGGAGCAACAAGCCACACATTTCAGTCCAAGTGCTTGAGGCAGAAAAAAATGGTATTGTCCTGTCTAGCGCAACATCATTTATTGCACCAGGTTTAGAAACAAAAACTCTACAGGACACGGCCAAGAACAAAGACAACGGTACTAAGATAACAAAACCCCAGGAGCTAGTCATTGACATAACTCCAGATCATGAGGTCTCTGTGAGTGACATGTCATACATGGCCAAGAAATTTCCGATGCAATGGTAGGTATGTCCTTGGCACTAAGAAGTGGTGGGCAATTAGATGAGAGCCCATTCTCCTTTGAAAAGCCATGGGCATTCCATGCCAGTCTGGATAGGATCAGTCTGTCCTGATTTTCAAGGAATTGGGTGAAGGTGTCCAACCCAAGTCACTTCCTTGGAAAGTGACAAGGATAAGCCAACTAAAGAAAACAAGAATGATCTTGAACAGGTATTGGTGAATCTTACAGCCGCACAACTGGTGCTTACTTACTTAGATTAATACAAGATGTGACTCATGTAAGGAAACGTGACTACCTCCTGTTGAGGAACTCCGCATGGCCGAGCACTAGTCCGCATGAAGTGCGCACGTCACCGGCACGACGTCAGAGGTCATACCTAGCAAGACCCAGCACGACAGCTGCAACCATCCAGTGAAATGACAAACGACAACAGACTCAGCTCAGTTTGATTGCAGTGACAGAAGTGGAAGCTGCAAGCCATGGGGATGGCAGTCCAAGGCCCTCTGCGCTCTGGAAAAGGACAAGGAGGCAGGCACACCTCTGACACCAACGCTGGTTGTGTGTAATAATCTTTCAGTTGCTCAAAAAAGAAAATTATAGCACCAACGCTTTCTCTGTGTCGTTCTACGACTAGCTGACCATTGACCCATTGTGAAGCCGCAGCATGTCGACCTCACCTGGCGCTCACACAAGGGTCTTAAGGCGAAGCGAAAGGGGTCGGGAAGAGGGGGGAGGGGG
>SZWC01014883.1:51045-63825 GCA_023375785.1 Penium margaritaceum
GATAGTTCTTCCATCACCAAGACGGACTTCTCGTGGCGTCACAAAACGTTTGAAGTTGACGAACAAGTCCTTTTTGCAGGTCATATGTTTCGTACACCCGGAGTCCATGATCCATGCCAAGATGACAGCAGCCAGGAGAAGGACAGTGTCGGTGGAGCACATGGCCAACTCTTCAGTCACAAATTCGTCTTCAGTCAGGATGTGATGTGCAGAATCTGCTGGTTCTGAGTCATAGAATAAAGGTTCCGGCGATGTAGCTGACATGTCCCTGTCAGACATGGTTGGTCCTTCGAATAGGAAGTTCAACTGAAGATTATCTTCTCCGTCTGATAGTTCCTGTGCTTTTGTAGATCCTGTAAGAAAAGCGGCCACAGTGGACATGTAAGCAGTCAGCATTGCTTGATGTGGTTATCGGGAACCATGGTGACGAGCAAAGTTTGGACGCCGTTTGGGACAATCCACGGCAATGTGCCCTTTCTGCTTGCACGGCCAGCACACTCGATCTGTTGGAGGAACATATCCTCGTGGTGAATGAGGGGTTGCTGAATGTCTGTTGTTGGATTGTGTGAGTGAGCCCTGACTGCCGTTACCATAACTTCCACACTTTTTTGTCCTTTGTCCTTGATATTTGGTCACAAGGCCAGCTTCTCCTCCATTGTCCTTGATGTCTTGTTCTTCAACCATCATGAGTTCTTCAACAGCCTTCTCCAGAGTCAATGAGTATGGTTGATTTCCGGGTGGTGCTGCTGCTGCAGCTGCTCCTGCAACGGCACCAGGTGCCCCATCGGCGGCTCTTCCTTGTGCGTCAATGGCTTACTGTAGTGTTGTTCGAAGTTCAGCCAGTTGAGCATCAAAGGTCTTCCCTTGTTTCTGAAAGGTCAGAAGGCGGTTGATGGTGTCTTTGAATCTTGCAGGTAGTCCACGAAAAAGAGTTAGTACTAGAACTCTCTCGGAGATGGCTTCTCCCATTGATGCGATGCGGCTTGCTAGGTGCTATAGATAGGACACATGATCTTCCAAGCGTATTCCTTCTTCCATCCGTTGTGTGTGGAACTCTGCCAAGAGACTTCCCAGTTCAACGTCGCTTGTCCTTTCATAGCGACTCTCTAGGGCCTTCCATGCCTTCCTTGGGCAGTTGGTTGGATTGTTGTCTCTTATGATAAACTTGAGTCGTTCTGTTAAGTTTAGCGCCAAAATTGAAAAGGCCTGATCACAGCGCCGCTTCCAACTGATTTGTTCTTCAGATGACGCTCCTGCAGGTAATGTGTCAGTGGGAGGATCGCAGACAACTCCCCATAGGCCCTTATTTAGAAAAACAATCTCGATGTTGAATGCGAATGCATAGTAGCCATCGGCGTCAAACGGCGCGACTTTGAGGTGGTCTCCATGATTGATTGTTGCTGCAATGATTGTAGATCTGAAGACGCCACCTGCTCTCATACCAAATGTTGAAATTTACATACCAGGATCTTTAGGAGTCTTCAGACACAGTACTCTGATAGGTCAACTTTCTCAATCTTCTACTGAACTGTCGGCAATACTCTCTCATACACGTGTTACCACTCTCATACACCCAGGCACTCTTGCCTGAACAATGTCACTGACTGTGCGATTCAAGAAGGTGAGCTGAAGGCACAGTTACACGACTCGTCTCACAAGCTTTCTAATAGTACCAAGCTTGCTCAGAATGGTTACACACAGACAAAGTAATACCAAACACAAAACTACGGCTACTTGTATGTCTGTACTAACTAAGAGTAAAAAAGTACAAGTGTTGAGCAGTCCGGTATCCTTGTGTCTTCGGGTTCTCAGCCACAAGATCTGCTGGACACCGCTCGAATGATCTCCGGTCATCGGCAGACCGAGGTTGGCAGATGCCCAGCACCCTCGGTGCGATCCACGGACGAGATCTTCCAGATCTACGGTAGCTTGTCGTAGTCACCGATCTCTCGGCCGGTAGTCTTGAGATGACACAAGGACTGTACCTCTTGACTCGGCGACGGCCGCGATTCTTCCAACTGCCTTTGCGCGATTCATGAGCGCAGGATCCATCTTTAGAAAGAGCAGTGTTTTGCGCGTGCTTCTGTTCCTCGCCACGTCAGCAGACTCAGAGTCGAGAGGATCTCATGCTCGCAATCTCGCTTCGTCTGCCAAATCACACACCCTGTTTATCCAATAACTNCACCGATCTCTCGGCCGGTAGTCTTGAGATGACACAAGGACTGTACCTCTTGACTCGGCGACGGCCGCGATTCTTCCAACTGCCTTTGCGCGATTCATGAGCGCAGGATCCATCTTTAGAAAGAGCAGTGTTTTGCGCGTGCTTCTGTTCCTCGCCACGTCAGCAGACTCAGAGTCGAGAGGATCTCATGCTCGCAATCTCGCTTCGTCTGCCAAATCACACACCCTGTTTATCCAATAACTGTCCAAATATATCTCGTCCGGTAGAGTTGTTCTGTCAGCTCTATGGAGCTCCCATATGATGAGTAGAGAGAGTAGGGCTACGGATGGATGGATCAGTGGGACGCTTAAAGAGGCCTGCCCACAGCCATACCATGTCCCGCCATGTAGGATAGACAGGAGGGTCGAGAGAGAGATGGGGATCTCTCTCTCGACCCTCTTGCTTTTCCTTTTGTGAATGGTGTGCCGAGCCTAGTAGATTAGTAGATGAAGAGAATCGGACGGTTGCTCCTTTTCCAACACAGAGTGGTGCGAATTGCTTGCGGAGTGGTGCGAACTGGCTGCGGAGTGGTGCGAACTGGTTGCGAAGTGTTGAGAACTGGTTGCAGAGTGGTCTGAACCGGTTGCGGAGTGGTGTGAACTGGTTGCGGGGTGGTGCAAACCGGTTTTGGAGTGGTGCGAACTGGTTGCGGAGTGGTGCGAACCGGTTGCGGAATGGTGCGAACTGGTTGCGGAGTGGTGCGAACTGGTTGTGGAGTGGTGCGAACTGTCAGGATTTTGCTGGAAGGTGTGAGTGCAGGAAACAGGCAAGAATGCAGTTTTAGGTCAGAGACAGAAGCGACGGCGAAGCTCCGGGACACTGACGTCTGGCTGATATCAGTCTGGTGACACACGGAGGAGGAGATGAGAGAGTTAAGTGAGTGCAGCATTAGGCCAAGGCAGATGATGGACGATGATCCTTGCATGGAAGGAAGGATGGACGTACTGAAGCACAGATCGTCATGCAGAGCCGAGGCGCGGGGTTACAGCCCAGCGCCAAGGCGGATCGAAGGCTCCGAAGTGAATTGTTGACGTAGAGCGGTAGCAGACAGGTAAGGTGCGCAGGCAACAAAGGACTGGTGACTGAGACAGCGAGGAGATGGCAAAGGACCGAGCGGAAGCGAGGGACTGAGCTGTTGAAGCAAAGCGATATGATGAATTTGATGAATTGACAAGAGGCAAGAGACAAAGAGTGCTACGACTACCCCTAAGTACTACTGCAAGTCTGGCTCCTACTAAGTCGTGTCGTCTATGGTGGGCGGTGCGAGGTGTAGTGCCACAACCACCATGATGCTGGTGATGGCGGTTCGGGGCTCGGAGCCACTTCGTGGCTTCGTGCGGGACTCGGGAGTTTACTCCGGTTGGCCCACGTCCATGGTGTTGCAGGACAGCGTGGTGGTGCGTAGCTGTAGTCAGGCGGACGTGGGTCAGTGCATCGCGTTGGTGTGGTGTAGTGAGGATCGGGGCGTGCGGGGCTTTGACCGTTGGTCAGTCGTGGCGAACGGCCGGTTCCGGTTCGTGGATGACCGGTCAGGTTGGGCGGCGATCTCGCTTGCTTGGTTGAGGTGATCCGGTTCCGACAAGGGTACTTTGATGATTTATGCTCTCGAGGACTACCAGTCTTTGTTTGGGGTATTTCCTTGATATTTGGCAGTGTTGGGTCAGACTTGCTGTCAGTGGGTTTTATTCTGGCACGAACTGGTTGTGGAGTGGTGCGAACTGGTTACTCAGTGGTGTGAACCGGTTGCGGAGTGGTGCAAACTGGTTGCGGATTGGTTCGAACTGGTTGTGGAGTGGTGCAAACTGGTTGCGGAGTAGTGCGAACTGGTTGCGGTGTGGTGCAAACTGGTTACGGAGTGGTGTGAATTGTTTGCGAAGGGGTGTGAACAGGTTGTGGGTGGTGCAAACTGGTTGCGGAGTGGTGCGAACTGGTTGCGGAGTGGTGCGAACTGGTTGCGGAGCGGTGCGAACTGGTTGCGGAGTGGTGCGAACTGGTTGCGGAGTGGTGGGAACTGGTTGCGCAGAGGTGCGAACTGGTTGCGGAGTGGTTCAAACTGGTTGTGGAGTGGTGTGAACTGGTTACGGAGTGGTGCGAACTGGTTGCGGAGTGGTGCGAACTGGTTGCGGAGCGGTGCGAACTGGTTGCGGAGTGGTGCGAACTGGTTGCGGAGCGGTGCGAACTGGTTGCGGAGTGGTGCGAACTGGTTGCGGAGCGGTGCGAACTGGTTGCGGAGTGGTGCGAACTGGTTGCGGAGCGGTGCGAACTGGTTGCGGAGTGGTGCGAACTGGTTGCGGAGCGGTGCGAACTGGTTGCGGAGTGGTGCGAACTGGTTGCGGAGCGGTGCGAACTGGTTGCGGAGTGGTGCGAACTGGTTGCGGAGCGGTGCGAACTGGTTGCGGAGTGGTGCGAACTGGTTGAGGAGGGGTGCAAACTGGTTGCGGAGTGGTGCGAATTGGTTGCGGAGTGGTGCGAACTGGTTGTGGAGTGGTGCAAACTGGCTGCGGAGTGGTGCAAACTGGTTGCGCAGTGGTGCGAAGTGGTTATGGAGTGGTGCAAACTGGTTTTGGAGTGGTGCGAACTGGTTGCAGAGTGGTGCGAACTGGTTGCGGAGTGGTGGGAACTGGTTGCGGAGTGGTGCAAACTGGTTGCAGAGTGTTACGAACTGGTTGTGAAGTGGTGAGAACTAGTTGCGGAGTGGTATGAACCGGTTGCGGAGTGGTGCGAACTGTCTTCGGAGTGGTGCAAACCAGTTGTGGAGTGGTGCGAACTGGTTGCGGAGTGGTGCGAACTCGTTGCCAAGTGGTGCGAACAGGTTGCGGAGTGCTGCGAACTGGCTGTGAAGTGGTGCGAACTGGTTGTGGAGTGGTGTGTACTGGTTGCTGAGTGGTGCAAACCGGTTGCGGAGTGGTGCAAACTGGTTGCGGAGTGGTGCGAACTGGTTGCGGAGTGGTGCGAACTGGTTGTGGAGTGGTGCGAACTGGTTGCCGAGTGGTGCGAACTGGTTGCCGAGTGGTGCAAACTGGTTGCGGAGTGGTGCAAACCAGTTGCAGAGTGGTGCGAACCGGTTGCGGAGTGGTGCGAACTGGTTCTGGAGTGGTGCGAACTGGTTGCTGAGTGGTGCGAACCGGTGGTGGAGTGGTGCAAACTGGTTGCGGAGTGGTTTGAACTGGTTGCGGAGTGGTGCAAACTGGTTGCGGAGTGGTGTGAACTGGTTGTGGTGTGGTGCAAACTGGTTGTGGAGTGGTGTCAACTGGTTGTGAAGGGGTGCAAACGGGTTGCGGAGTTGTGCAAACTGGTTGCGAGGTGGTGTGAACTGGTTGCGGAGTGGTGCGAACTGGTTGCGGAGTGGTGCGAACTGCTTGCGGAGTGGTGCAAACTGGTTGCGGAGTGGTGCGAACTGGTTGTGGAGTGGTGCAAACTGGTTACGGAGTGGTGCGAACTGGTTGCGGAGTGGTGCGAACTGGTTGCGGAGTGGTGCGAACTGGTTGCGGAGTGGTGCGAACTGGTTGCGGAGTGCTTGGAACTGGTTGCGGAGTGGTGCGAACTGGCTGCGGAGTGGTGTCAGGAAAATGCAGGAAGCTTAGGAGGTCGGTGGAGGTAAGTTAGGAGCAAAACAGGTCAGACGGAAGCTTTGGTGAAGGTGCTGGAAGCTGACGAGCCGAGTACGTCAAAGAATAAGTTGCATAAGGTAGAAGGTGCATCGGAGCGCTGGAGTACTGTGATGATGATTTAGCAGTGTAGAGGCAAGCGGTGAAGAATTGGGTGCGGCACCGTATGGTGCGGGCACAGTAAGTGGGACCGCAGCACCGAGGGTCGCCCTGAGGAGATGAGCGGAATTCAATGAATGCCAACAAGGAGATGGTGTGCTACGGCACGAATGCGGGCAGCAAAGATGAGTGAAGTCCCACAGCACAGAGGCGGGCAGCGGAAAGGAGTGGATTACCACAGCGCAGAGGCGGGCAGCGGAAATGAAGGAACTTTAGCATGACTGAATGAGGATTATAATTGAGGCAAGACCTAGTACTACCTACAGCAGTTTATATAGTCAGGAACTGCGCATGTGTCCTTCCCAGGGTGCTCATGGAGGGCGGTGCGAACGTCGTTGGCGTAACCGCTTTGCTGTTGCTGTAGCTGCTGCGGATCGAGGGTCCCCGATCAGTCGTGCGAGGCATGTAGGCGGCTTGGAGATTGAGGAAGGCCTCAGCGAGGTTTTGTGGTATGGATGTCTTGTCCGGTAGCAGGGACCGTGTCGCCTGGTCGGCTGGTCGCCGTGCCGAGGACGTGTTTGGTGGGACCGTTGGTATTGGACGGAGACATCGTCACCATTGATGTGGTGCCGATAGTGGGTCGAGTCCGACCGACGGTCCGAAATTGTACAAAGTTATACAGAGGTGTATGGAGTTGTACGAACTTGTACGGAGCTATACGGAGTTGTACAGAGCTATAGCAACTTGTACAGAGTTGTACGGAGATGTACGGTTGTATGGAGATTTATGGAGTTGTACGGAGTTGTATGGAGTTGTACGGAGTTGTATGTAGTTATACAAAGTTATATGGAGTGGTATGGAGCTGTACGGAATCGTATGTAGTTATACCGTATTGTAGCACTTTAACTGAGTTCAATGGAGTTTTCCGGAGTTGTACGGAGTTGTACAGAGTTGTATGGATCTATACGGACTGTATGGAGTTGTACATGGTTGTACGGAGTTGTACGGAGTTGTTCGGAGTTGTCTGGAATTGTACAGAGATGTAGCAAGTCGTACAGAGTTGTACAGAGTTGGACTGAGTTGTACACAGTTTTACAGAGTTGTACAAAGTTGTACGGAGTTGTACGCTGTTGTAAAAAATTGTACATAGTCGTACAGAGTTATACAGAGATGAAATGAGTTGTATGGGGTCGTACGGAGGTTTATACAGTTGTACGGAGTTGTACGATATTGTACGGAAGTGTATGGAGCTGTACGGAGTTGTACGGAGTTGTAAAAATTTGTATAGAGTTGTACATAGATGTACGGAGGTGTAAAGAGTTGTACGGATTTTGTACAAAGTTTTACAGAATTGCACAGAGCTAAAGCGAGTTGTAGCAAGCTGTACGGAGTTGTACGGAGTTTTACGGAGTTGTACGGAGCTGTACGGAGCTGTACGGAGTTGTACGGAGTTGTACGGAGTTGTACGGAGTTGTTCAAAGTTGTACAAAGTATTACAAAGTTGTACGGAAGTGTACGGATTTCTACAGAGTTTTATGGAGTTCCACATAGTTGTATGGAGGCAACTAGAGTTGTACGGGTTTTTACAGAGTTGTAGTGATTTGTACAGAATTATACGGAGCTGTACGGAGTTGTACGTAACCGTACGGGATTTTGCGGAACTGTATAAAGGTTTACAAAGTTACATAGAGTTGTATAGAGTCGTACAGAGTTGTAAGGAGTAGTGCGGAGTTGTACGGAGATGTATAGAGTTGTACAGAGTTGTACAGAGATGTACGAATTTGTATCGACTCAAAGGGAGCTGTAGGGAGTTGTAGGGGTATTCTACGGAGTTGAATGGAGTTGTGGAGAATTGTACGGAGTTGAACAGAGTTGTACGGAGCTGTACAGATTCGCACATATTTCTAGAAAGTTGTACAAAAGTTGTACGGAGTAGTATGGATTTGTACGGATTCGTATGGATTTTTATGGAGTTGTACAGTGTTGTGCGGAGTTGTACAGTACTGTACGGAGTTTGATAAAGGTTTACAGAGATATACAAATATGTACGTAGTTGTACAAAGCTGTATGGACTTTTGCGTAGTTGTACAGAGGTGTACGGAGTTATACAAAATCATACGAAGTTTAAGCGAGTTGTACATAGTTGTACGAAGCTGTACGTAGTTGTAGGATGTTGTATTGAGTTGTGCGGAGTTGGAAGGAGTTATGCAGAGTCGCACCGAGCTGTAAAAAGCTGTACAGAGTTGTACGGAGTTGTAGCAGGTTGTACAGAGTTGTATGGATTTGTAGCAAGTTGCAGGGAGTGGTATGTAGTTGTATGGAGTTGTACGGAGTTGTACGGAGATGTACGGAAATGGCCGGAGTTGTACGGAATTGTACAGAGTTATACGGAGTTGTAAAGAGTTGTAGGGTGTTGTACAGAGTTACTGTAATTTGAAAAGAGCTGTACGGAGTTGTACAGAGTTGTAAGGAGCTATACCGAGTTATCTGGAGTAGTACGGAGTTGTACAGAGTTGTAAGAAGTTGTACGCAGTTGTACGGAGCTATACAGAGCTGTACAGAGTTGAACGGAGTTGTAGCAATCTGTACAGGGTTGTATGGAGCTATACGGAGTTTTAGGGAGCCGTGTGGAGTCATAGGGAGATCAAAGGAGTTTTAGGGGGCTGTACGGAGTTGTACGTAGTTGTACGGAGTTGTACAACATTGTATGGAGTTGAACGCAGTTGTTCGCATTTGGAGCCAGTTGTAGAAATATTTTACGGAATAGTGTGGAGTTGTACGGAGTCGTATGGACTTGTACGGAGCTGTACGGAGCTGTACGAAGTTGTACGGAGTTGTACAGAGTTGTACAGAGTTGTACATAATTGTTTGGAGTTGAACGGGGTTGTACGGAGTTGTACAAAGTGATATGGAGCTGCACAGAGTTGTAGCAATGTTTGCGGAGTTGTACAGAGTTTTGCAGAATTCTTCAAAGTTGTACGAAGGTATACATAGTTGTACGAAGCTGTACATAGTTGTACGGAGTTGTAGCAAGTTGTATCAAGTTATAAAGAGTTGTATGATGTTGTATGGAGTCGTACGGTATTGTAGAGAGTTGTACGGAGTTGTACGGAGTTTACAGAGTTATGCGGAGCTGTAGCAAATTGAAAGGAGTCTTTTGGAGTTGTACAGAGATGTACGGAGATGTTTGGACTTGTACAGATCTGTACGCAGTTGTACAAGGTTGTCCAGAGTTGTCCAAAGTTCAACATAGTGGAACGGAGTTATATGGGATTGTACGGGATTTCACAATTTGTACAGAGTTGTATGGAGTTGTATGGAGTTGTACTGAGTTGTACGGAGTTGTTCGGAGTTGCACAGAGATGTACAAAGTTGCACATAGCTGTACAGAGTTGTCCAGAGCTGTACAAAGTTGTCCAGAGCTGTACAGAGTTGTACGGTGTTGTACGGAGATTTGCGAAGATGCACAGAGTTGTACGGAGTTGTATGGAGTTATACGGTGTTGTACGGAGTTGTACAGAGTTGTACAAAGTTGTACAGATTTGTACGTAATTTTTGTGAGTTGTACGGAGCTATACGGTGTTGTAGCGAGTTGTACAGAGTTGTACTGAGTTGCATGGAGTTAAAAGGAGTTGGACGGAGATGTACGGAGCTGTATGGAGTTTGTAAAGAGTTGTACAGATTTGAAAGGAGATATACAGAAACGCATAGAGTTTTACCAAGCTGTACGGAGTTGTACAGAGTCGTGGGGTGTCGTACGGAGATATAGGGAGATGTACAGAGCTGTACAAAAAGGTACGGAGCTTAAAGGATTTATGCGGAGTACTATAGAGTTAAACTCAGTAGTACGGAGTTGTACACCGTTGTAGCAATTTTTACAATGTTGCATTGAGTTGTACGGAGTTGTACGGAGCTGTACCGAGTTGTAAAGAGTTTTACGGAGTTATATGGAGTTGTACAGAGTTTTACGGAGTTGTACGGAGTAGTACGGAGTTGTATGGAGATACACGCAGTTGTACAAAGTTGTACGGAGTTGTACAGAGTTGTACGGAGTTGTACGGAGTTGTACGGAGTTGGACGGAGTTGTACAGCGCTATACAAATATGTACACGGTCGTATACAGTTGTACGGAGTTGTGCAGAGTAGTACACAGTTATACGAAGCTGCACAAAGTTGTACAAGGTTGTACAGAGGTGTATGGAGTTGTACGGAGTTGTACAAAGTTGTCCGGAAATGTAGCATATTTTACGTAGTTGAACAAAGTTGTTCAGAGTTATACGGAGTTTAATGGAGTTGTACATCTTTGTATGGAGTTCTACGGTGTTGTACATAGTTTTAATAAATTGTAAGGTGTTTAACAACAAATTTTGGATTTTTACGGGATTATACAGAGTTGTACAGAGTTGTACTGAGTTGTGCACATTTGTACGGAGCTGTATGGAGTTGTACGAAGTTGAGCGGAGTTATATGGAGTTGTACAGAGCTGTACAGCGTTGTAGAGAGTTGTACGCAGTTGTACGGAGTTGTAGTGCATTGTATGAAGTTGTACGGAGTTGGACAGAGTTGTACAGAGTTTTACATAGTTGTACATAGTTGTATGGAGTTGTACGGAGTTTAACGAGCAGGTGCAGAGAGAGTGGAAGGAGAAGCAAGTAGAAGCAATGCAGTATGCGGGAGCGCCGAAGAAGGAAAGCTAGAGCAGAGAGCCTTCAGGGAAGCCAAGACATAGCGAGAAGCGCGGAAAGGACGTTGCAGGAAGTGAGGTTGATTTATGAGATAGACAGGAGTGTAGCAAGAGAATGCTGACGGTGAGACTGCACCAGTGATGTGAGGAGAGGAGATGAGCAGAGAAGCGAGAGTGGTAGAGCAAAGTGCTCCAGTGCTCCAGTGCTCCACTGCTCCAGGTGTCTTGGGCTTGCTCCGGTTGTCTTTGCCTTGCTCCAGTTGTCTTTGCCTTGCTCTAGTTGTATGGGACTTGCTCCAGTTGTCTTGGACCTGCTCCAGTTGTCCTGGGCTTGCTCCACTTGTCTTTGCCTTGCTCCAGTTGTCTTGGGCTTGCTCCAGTTGTCTTGGGCTTGCTCCAGTTGTCTTGGGCTTGCTCCAATTGTCTTGGGCTTGCTCCAGTTGTCTTGGCCATGACAAGACAACTAGAGCAAGGCCAAAACAACTGGAGTAAGGCCAAGGCAACTGGAGCAAGGCCAAAACAACTGGAGTAAGGCCAAGGCAACTGGAGCAAGGCCAAAACAACTGGAGTAAGGCCAAGGCAACTGGAGCAAGGCCAAAACAACTGGAGTAAGGCCAAGGCAACTGGAGCAAGGCCAAAACAACTGGAGTAAGGCCAAGGCAACTGGAGCAAGGCCAAAACAACTGGAGTAAGGCCAAGGCAACTGGAGCAAGGCCAAAACAACTGGAGTAAGGCCAAGGCAACTGGAGCAAGGCCAAAACAACTGGAGTAAGGCCAAGGCAACTGGAGCAAGGCCAAAACAACTGGAGTAAGGCCAAGGCAACTGGAGCAAGGCAAAGACAACCGGAGCAAGCCCAAGACAACTGAAGCCAGCCCAAGACAACTGGAGCTAGGCCAAGACAACTGGAGCAAGCACAAGACAACTTGAGCATGGCCAAGACAACTGGAGCAAGCCCAAGACAACTGGAACAAGCCCAAGACCACCGGAGCAAACCCAAGAGAATTGGAGCAAGCCCATGAGAATCGGAGCAAGCCCAAGACAACTGGGGCAAGGCCAAGACAGCTGGAGCAAGCCCAAGACAACTGGAGCAAGCCCAAGACAACTCGACTAAGGCCAAGACAACTAAAGCAAGCCCAAGACAACTGGAGCAGGGCCATGACAACGTGAGCAGCCGAAGACAAGTGGAGCAAGCCCAATACAACTGGAGCAAGGCAAAGACAACTTGAGCAATCCCAAGACAACTGGAGCAAGTCCAAGACAACTGGAGCAAGCACAGTACAACTGGAGCAAGGCAAAGACAAATGGAGCAAGGCCAAGACAATCGGAGCAAGCCCAAGCCAACTGGAGCACTGGAGCACTGGAGCACTGGAGCACTTTGCTCTGTCACTCTCGCTTCTCCGCTCATCTCCTCTGGTCACATCAATGGTGCATTCTCACCGTCGGCATTTTCTTGCTACACTTTTGTCTACCTCATAACTTGACCTTGCTTCCTGCAACGTCCTTTATCGTGCGTCTGGCTATGTCCTTGGCTTGACTCAAGGCTCTCTCCTCCAGGTTTCCCTCTTCGGCACTTCCGCATACTGCAATGCTTCTGCTTGCTTCTCCTCCCAATCTCTCTACACCTGCTCCTTAAACTCCACACAACTCCATACAACTCTGTACAACTCTGTTCAACTTTGTGCTGCTTTGTACAACTCCGTACAGATGTCTAAAACTCTGTACAACTCTGTAGACCTCTGTACAATTCCGTAAACCTCCATACAATTTCGCTGAAATCCTTACAACATTGTATAATTCCATACAACTCCGTACAACTCCATACAAAAATGTACAACTCCATTAAACTCCGTATAACGCTGAACAGCTTCGTTCAACTCCGTTAAATGTGCGACATTTCCGTACAACTTCATACAACTCCGTACAACTCCGTACATCTCTATACAACTCTGTACAACCTTGTACAACGTCGTATAACTCTGTACTATTCTGTACAGCTCCGTACAGCTCTATACATCCCCGTACAACTTGGTATAGCACTGTACAACTCTTTACAACTCCGTACAACCCTGTCCAATGTTTAACCACTCCCTATAACTCTGTACAGCTTCGTATAACTCCGTACATCTCAATACAACTTTGTACAACTCCGTACAACTGCGTACAACTC
>SZWC01014884.1:1428-15941 GCA_023375785.1 Penium margaritaceum
ATATCTATATCTATATCTATATCTATATCTATATCTTTATCTATATCTATATCTATATCTATATCTACATCTATATCTATATCTATATCTATATCTATGTCTATATCTATATCTATATCTATATCTATACCTATATTAAAATCTATATCTATATCTATATCTACATCTATATCTATATCTTTATCTATATCTCTTTCTTAAGCTATATCTCTATCTATATCTATATCTATATGTATACATCAATATATGCAATTCCATATGTGTTTTCGTATTTAGATAACCTACACACTTTCTCATAAATATGTTCTTATGAAAGTATTCATGAAATATTATTGTGTCTTCTCTTTTTTCTGACGTTGTTGACAACCTTCATCAATGTTTCAATTGTGTTTCAAATCATCACTCTCATTACAACAACTAATACATTTGTTTGGAAAATATTACATGGAAATAATTTTTGTGGCAAGCGAATATGCCCTTTCTAGCTTTAGACGGTTTACATTTGAACAGGATAAACACATTTTCATAATTTTTACTTCTTGAAATGATGAACTGAATTTAATGAGATCATCAACGTAAAGGATCATGCCAGGAGGTAACAGAACAGGCCAAAAGTACAAAGAGTGGTCTGAATGAAGCTGTTGAAGATGTTGAGTATGGGAGAGTGCATGTATTTTCTTGTTCTGTTGCCGAGGAGCTTGTTTTAGTTCGTACAAAGATTTGTTGTTAAGAAAATTGAGACCCCCCACCCCTTCTCAATAAAGCCTTCATGATGAGTCATGTGCATCGTTTCGTCAAGATCTCCGTTGAGGAATGCATACTTTAGATCCATTAGATGGAGGTGCTAGCCTTCAAATGCAAAGAGGGCAAGAACCAAGTGGATGGAGGAATAATTGGTGATAGGGGCGATTTTTTCATTTTTGGTATAAACCAGAACAACACTGTAGCCAAAAACGACCACTCTGGCTTTGTACCTTCATGAATCACCATTAACATCAAGCTTCCTTTGAAAACCCATTTGCATGTGACCACAGGGGAATTGGCTAGGCGTTGGACAAGCGTCCAGGTGTTCTATTTCAAAAGTTGTTTGAATTTTTTTATGGCAGCAGCATGCCACTGAGCAGACTCGGATTCGCTCATGGTGTCTCCGTAACTGGTGTGATCAAACACATGAGTTACAAAAGCAATTTCAGATAAGTCAGTAGAAATGAAGTCATCACTGTAGTGGAGGGCCTTTGGTTGTTCCGCAATGCAAGCAGAGCGCTGTAAAGGGGCTGGTTGGATAAGGGGTGCAGCCGGTGGGAGAGATCTCTGAGAGAGAAGTTGCACAAGTGAGACAGCTGAAGAGGCAATGTGTGTTCTGCTGGGATGACGGAGGCACAACAACTTCATGCTCATCAAGTGTAGGATAAAACAAAAATGTCTAGAGTGTGTCTGCAATGTCATTATCTTCATGGAGGAAGGAGAGTGGAGTGAGTTGTAGTAAGGGAATGGAGATTGATCTGTTTTTAAATGTTTCATCAGAGGTAACACTGCGGCTGCAAAAAACACGCTTGTTCGTGTTATCCCAGAGGCAGTAGGAGTCACCTCCTTCTTCATACCTTTGGAGAAAGGCCTTTCTTTTTTGGGCACACAAGTTCTTTCTTTCTTTTGGCTAAAACCATGCATATGCAGTGCACTTAAAGATGTAAAAGCAACTGTAATTTTGATGGTGTCCCACCCATGCTTCATGAGGTGTTCCACATTCTGAGGGGATCCCTTTCGTTGGCAAGCGGTTGGTGATGAAAGCTCCAATAAAAAAATTCCTTCTCCCAATATTTGGTGCAGAATTTAGTTGTATGAAGCATTGTGCGTACTCGGTCATGAAGAGTGCGGTCAAACGTCTCGGCCTTACCATTTTTTCTATGTGTGTATG
This sequence comes from Penium margaritaceum, assembly GCA_023375785.1. Taxonomy (NCBI): domain Eukaryota; kingdom Viridiplantae; phylum Streptophyta; class Zygnematophyceae; order Desmidiales; family Peniaceae; genus Penium; species Penium margaritaceum. Next base: position 3,344 of record SZWC01014884.1, read on the forward strand.
GCACCATTGTTTCTGGATGATCCTTTGATTTCATAGTAACATTACAAGATCGCATTAAAGAAATCATCGCCATTGTCTATCCTCACCTTTTTTACAGATGTGTCAGTTTGGTTTTCAATCTCACAGATTCTGGAGATGATGTCAAGGGCCTCTCAATTGTTGCGAAGGAAATTTACCCACACATAGTGGGTGAATATGTCAAGAATGACAAAGAAGTAGCTCCTCTCTTGCATGTAGTTTTCCTTCAGGTGGCAGATATCAATGTGAAGGAGTACAAGGGGTTGAGATATGGAAATTCACTGTAGAAGGGATATGACTCTTGAGTTTTCTTACCGGAGATACAACCGGTGCATGGGCTTGTAGATGTAGGGAGGCCGATATTGGGAAGATTGTGCACACACTCTTTTTCTGACATGTTTTGATGATTTTGATAGCCAACATGGCCCATTCTTTGGTGCCAAAGGGAAGCTGTGGATGTGGTGGTGTTGTTGAAGATTGGAACCTTGGGTTAGGAAAGTACTATTGGCAACATTAAAAGCCATCTCAGGTTCTTCGTCTCCTCGTGAAAGTGGAGGTTGGGAGTTGGTGTCCAAAACATTCAGATTTTGTTGACGTCGGGCAATAGTAGTTTTTTTTCCATCTTCCATGAACACTTTATAGTTCTTGTTAATGTCAAAGGTCACTTTGATTGCTTTGGTATTGAGTCTTGTGACTGAAATCAGGTTAGCTGCAAGATCAGGAACATAGAGGGACTCTATGAATAACCAAAAGGTTGTTTTTCCCTCCAGTTCAATAGCCACTCTGACAGTACCAATGCTGAAAGCAAGAATAATGTGACCATCTCCGATGTGTACTACTTTTGGCCTTGTAAAATCTTTGTATTTAATGAACAAAGTCTTGTGGCATGTCATATGTCTTATGAAGCCTGAGTCAACTATCAAGGCAACGATCCCAGCGGTGTCACTGGAGAAGAATTCCATCTCTTCCCAGACAAGGTGGATGTGGTCATGTTGTACTTCATTATTGAATGGATGTGCCTGCTCAAGAGATTGATGTTGATCTAAAGCAACTGGTCGGGTGGCTCAGAATTCGGTGGCTTCTTGATCAGGGGACAGATTACCCGAATGAAATAGTGGAGCAAAAAATTCAGCAAGCTTGGTCATCATAGCTTCAATGACATCCTCTACAACAGATGTAAGCATGGCATGTTCTTGCTCTAGAGAGCCACGGTGTGGAAGTGATAACACTCTAAAGGTTTTTCCTTTCTTGCCACATTTGTAACATGTCACATTGGAAGATAAGTTTGCATCAAAGGGTTATTCTTGTTGTTGTCCTTGACTTCTCATGTTGAGTAAATGGAAGGGTAACAGTTCTTGGTGCTGATGGATGGGTCGAGTTGCATGCCCTGGTGTGGTCTCCAGTCGACCTTGATTGTAGCTTATCCCTTTACCATATGCCTCACACTTCTCTTGTTGTTGGTTTTTTAGAGAGCAATATAGTGCTAAATCACCTCCTCCTTCTTTGAGCTTATCTTCAGCATGCATCAGCACTTCATAAGCGTGCTCCATGGTCACCTTGTATGGACACGTGTTGGCGGCTACTCTGACAGGTGCAAGTCTGCCCGCTTGGGCATTCCTAGCATTTGCTGAATCAAGGGCTTTCAGCAGATCATCAACTACACGTCTTTGGTATTGAAACGTGAGAAGCCTCTGTATCGTATGTTCAAACCTGATTTATAGGCCTCTGAAGAATGTGAGAATCAGGACCCTTTCTAAGATGGGTTCCCCCGTACCTATGACGGGGCTTGTAAGAGTCTTGATGTAGGTGATGTTATCTTTATATTGAGTTCCTTCTGCCATTGTTTCTTAGTGGAACTCTTTGAGTAAATTTCTGAGCTCCAAATCACTTTGTTTTATCTTTGTTTTTGTTCTTTCCAAGCCACTCTGAATTCCGAGGTATTGTTGTTGTCACAGATCAGAAACTTGACGTGTTCTTTACCATGTTGAGCTATGATTGAGAAAGCTTGGTCGTAGCTACGTTGCCGAAGGAAATTCTGTTCTACACTGGCCGCTGCATTGAGTGTCTGTGGGCGGATCCAAAACGACAACCCACAGTACTTTGTTTAAGAGAACCAAATTGATGTTGAATGAAAATGTGTCGTAACATTCTCCATCAAAGGCCCAAAAATCAACTTTGATCTATTGAATGACAACATGTCGGCGTCTTTTGATATGGTCAAAATACATGGTCTTTAACATGCTCAAAGCGGAAGCCTTGTGAATTTTCAAAGCTTCTCTGTGAGTAGTCAAATTCTTCAAAAAATCAGATCAACCTATCTGTAGCACCCTGCTCTGATAGCACGTGTTAGAAAATAGAATCCCCAGGGTTTGAATGCTTGAAAGGTTAGTTCAGTCTACTTGAGCTTGAATTGCTTTTGCTCCTATGTGTGAGAGTCCTAACTTGACAACACGTCACACATCAGTCATAGGTACTTGCACTGCAAGCATAAATTGCTTGCCAATGATAGCAAGAGCAGTAGAGGAGAGTCAAGAAGAATGAATGGTGAAAGAATCAATCCATTACATTAAGAAATGACACACATCCTGCGCATCTACTAAGCAAATTAGCAGCATGCTTGTCCTAGAAAAGTACAAGTGCGGGTAGTCCAGTTCCGCCTGTCTTGCTCAGAGTGACCATGCTTGATAGAGTAAGGATCGATGCCTCGGTCCATGAGTGACCGGTCAGCTTAGCGTCGCGTTTCTTGCAGCTGCCACGTCATCACTTCCTGCAGTCCTCCCTCTTTTCTTTTCCACCGTAGCCCCTTCTGCATAGATGTGCATACATCTCCAAAATACATCCGATTGCTTTACATCTAGTTTATCATATCACAAGTGCCATGGACAGTGGAGGCACGGGACAACGCTCTCTCCTGAACCTCTAGACAGAGCATAGGATAGAGTCAAAAATTATAATAGGCAGAGGGTCAGTGGAGAGAGTGGAAACCTCTACCCTTAGCCCTCTTGCTTTTTTTCTCCCTGTCATTTGAGTTTGGAAACAAACTTTGCCAGATTCCATCCTCGTCAAGGATGAGTAAACAGATGTACATTATGGAATCATAGGACCCGAATCATGTTCTTCTTGGAATACTTCTACTTGTCATATCCCAGCTTTCAAGGTTTATTTTACCATCATGCCCATACATGGAAATGTTGTAATGGTTTTCGGATCATTCTATGGAGATCTTGTCAGTACCTTGCCCAAAAGGGAGCAACAATTGTTTTACATCTTAATCAATATTTTTATAAGTTATATGATATGAACAACACTAATGAAGGCTTGAGGCTTTCTTCATTGTACACTCTAACTGCTCGAAGAGCCCTTGAAATATTGTCCAAAGATCATGGTCTAATATAAATGAAGTTGGGTTTAGCCAAACAAATTGACCAACCAAGAGGGAAATATTTTTCAAAGCATTATTCCGAAGGACAAAGGCTTGACTAACAAAGTAACCAACAATATCAAATTTGCCTTGTGTTGTGTCTACTAATATGTTGGGTACCCTGACTTGTTAGGTTCTTTATGGCGGACTTTGACACCACTAGTGGTGTTTCCAGCAACAACATACACTAGTTCACATGAATGCCCATGTCTTCGTTCTTCCTCTAATGAATGATACAATGTTTGGCATGTTATGTATCAAGGTAGATGGGATCCATGATGCTTAAGCAATAATGATCACTCTTAGCCCATAAAACTCCCACCATGGCTCATTAATGTGATATGGCCAACATTGCACTTCCTCTCTAGTTCTAATCAACCCACAAGAAATTTACCACTTAAGCTATGGTAGTAATGCTTTGCAATGGCTAACATATTAACCGTTGCATCAAGGAGTCAATTGACCTAAAAAAACAAGTTGAAATGTAAAAGAAAAAAATAAAAAAATGTATAAGAAATGTTTTTAATACATTACCAAATGTCCAGAAATATGTAACATGCAACAGAAATCATCAACTTTAAGGCTCTTTTTGGTGTGTAAACTAGTTACACGGATTATTCATTTCAAAACGTTTAAACTACATCAAATTTCTGATAGTTCTCTCAAATCCATGAATTTCATTTCAAACATGAGTTTCAACGAATAAGCTCAATAAGTAAGAGCTTCCATTGTTGACATTGAGAAATGCACTCTTTCAAAACTTTTTCTCCAAAGAGTAACATTTTGGCTTATCCAAATATGCAAAGCAATTGGATTATCCCTTATTATGCTTCTATGCAATGTTTTATACAATAACTAAAATACTATGAGAATCCAGATGTAGCAAATAAGGTTGGAAGGGGAGTTTGGAACTGGCTGACAATTCCACTCACAAATCATTACGCTAATGTTTGTATGGAAATTGACATCAATATTTGCCCCATACCCTTCCTCTCATTAAAGAAGATATCATCATGGAAATGTGTGAGTGATTGTAGAGTATGATGAATTCATTCTTGCACAAAAATCACTATCACAAGTGAATCCGATGGCATCAGTGTTGCACAAGGTTATTGTGAAATACAGAAAGGTATTGGAAACCCTCAAAATACCAAAACTATACAAGTGATTGCATTCTCCCAAAAACACCAGAAGTATTTTCTATTTTATGAGAATGATAAGATTTTGAAAAGGGGTTTAAAAAGTCTTTAGTATGGTTGTTAATATAACACATGAGTTAAGTTGATGAGCACAAGGCTTTTTTACTTCCATCCATCTATTTCCTTCTCAAGTTCTATTTTTGAATGCCTTGGAGAAATCCTAACTGTTCCTCAAAGGTACAAACTGTGTTTGATAACTTGTTGATAAATTCATTGTTCATGTCAATGAATAAAAATGTTAAGAAGGCAAGTTACCATGAATCAGGTAGTGTAAGATTCACTTAAGGGCTAAAAAGGAATCCTTCAAGTGAGACAAACTAGAATATTGAAATGAATTACTAGCTAAAGACAAAAGGATCTCATACGCTTAAGGTTTGGTTTTAATTAAATGACAACCTTTCAATGATGTGATCCAAAATCTAAATTAGGAAAAAAATTATTACATAGTATGTTTATTTCTAGTAAAAAAATTCATAGTTCAATATACGTGATAACATGCTCCGCTTATCATTCACTTTGATGAACTTCCAAAACCATTGAATTCACAAATGAAACATCTTTTACTTGCTACACTCACCACACTTAATCATGAGATCACATTTGTAAAAAAAGTATGTTTTAAGTTTTTTCCAAATCGTGTTTGTATTTGGGAAAGAATCATCATAAAGTTAATGTAAAATTTCATGCTCTTGCATTGTACATTTTCTCCTCTCCTAGATCCCACTTAGAAGGCCGAAGGCTATCACTTTTAAGTAATACCAAGAACATGTCATAAACTGTTCCACTACTATATTGACTAATACATTAGCTTTCAAACGATTGGAAAATTTCCAAGATCTTTGTCTCATATAATTTTTCCTTCTCATCCCTTGCACAAAGAGCTTCTACTATTACCTAGTTCAAGAAGAAAAACTAAAGGACGGTTTCTATTAGCTATACTTTCCAACCTCATATAATCATATCATATACTTTGGTCTTCCCCTTCTCCCATTATCAATGAAGAAAGTTTTTCATTCCCTCACACAAAGAAGTGTATCACAAGAAATCATAAAGTAACCCTTAAACCTTAAGAAAACTCCCGTATTACTTGCTTCATGCACTTCTTTGTTGAAATCACTACCCCATTGAACCATGGATCCAAAATTGTAAAAACATTTGAACATTAAACATCCAATTTTGAGATTATCGTTTTCGAAGCTTCAAAGGACAAGGCTATATACACATGGTATAATAGACAGAAAAATCTAACAATGGACTATACATTAGCATGTACAAAGAAAAATCTTTATGAGTCAAAATTGCAAGAGTACCCAATGCACAATTTGCATAGGCATAAAAGCCCATTCACACAATACTACAATGCTAGCAGTGACCAAGAGCAATAAAACTCACTAGAAGATCATCCCCAGTGATGTGTCTGACAGGAGGAAAACACCACCATACATCCCCAAAATTCTAGGGCCAAATGATTTGAGCCAAGAAAGAGCTTATTATAACATATTGTTTTGAGCTTGAATGCAGATAAAAACTACATTTGAAGGCCTCTCCTTGAATCTATTAAGTGAAACAGTTGTTATTCAAAATTGTAATCACCATAGTCTTCATTTCTTCACAGGTCAGTTGGGTTTTCTTTTGCTTTGTTTGCTTGTGCTTCGAAGTGTGAGGATCCTAAATTGACACCACGTCAAGCATAAGTCCTTTTTTGCTTGTAACACAAGCCTAAATTAATGTCCAAAGAGAGCTAAAGGACATTTCATACGAATGAATGGTGAATGGATTAACCCATCACATTATGAAATGAGAAGCTGATAAACTAAATTCTCTAGCACTAGTCTGATCCAAGAAAAGTTAACTTGCAGGTATTCCAGTTAATCTTGTCTCAAAAGCAGTGTCTGCGCTCAACAGAGTCAATATCTACACCCCGGTCGATGAGTGACCAGTGAGCTTAGCACCATTGTGCTCACAGGTGCCACATCAATACTCCTTGTGGACTTCTTGCTCCGCTTTTCCAATGCAAGCCTTTGCGCATAGATGAACATAGATCTATGGAATGTATTAAAATTATCTAGTTCTATTTCATGAAGAAAAAAGGTACCACGGGGCAGGAAAGGCATGGGTCTACCCTCTATCCTAACCCTCCAGACAGGAACAAAGTAGAATAGGGTAGCCTGAATTGGGTGGAGGGTCAGGGTAGATAGTGGCAACCTTTTCCCTGGCCCTCTTACCCTTTTTCCCCCTTTCACATGAGGTTGGACACAAACTATGGCATATTCCATCATTCCCCCCTTTTTGGTCAAACCTTATTTGATAGTCATGCCATAGTGTTGTGATTCAAGCTTTGTGTTCCGTCACTCACACGTGATTTGTTCACCCCCCTTCTTTTTTTTACCGCTGAAACTGGTAAGTTCATTTATATAATCTAGGAGAATGTGGATAAAGAACAAAGCATTCATTAATTTGAAGATTAATTTAGAATAGGTGTTGGAACGATCCCTTTTCTTTCATTCATCACTCCATGTATTAAAGAAATGGATCACGGTTACAGGTTCCCCACTTTCGCTCTCTCGTTGGCAGTAGCTCACATGGTTAGTAAAGCAATCAATGCATAGTGTGATTTAGTCAATGATTCAATGTTCTACAAGGTGCGGTGGTGCAGTTCTTACCAGAAACAATGCTATTAAACACAAGACCACATCGATGGGCTCGCTTTTGCATTAGCCACAGAAAGCAACCATGCATTGACACATTTCTGCATGTTTCTCAATTTCGAGTGATTTTCTTGGATTTCTACCTCCTTTTTCTTCGTCTTCATGTACACCATGTCAACTTCTTCTTTGAAAGCATCCCTGAAGTATTAAATGCTTAGTCTTGTTGTGTAAAACTAGATCTTCTGTTAGTGCAAGTGCTTTCTAGTAGTCAGAGAAGAATGTTGTTGGTTCTAGGTGGACAGGGTGTTTTTTGAGAAATCTATTCCGTTTCTAAAGAAGACAAGGCAACCACTGATTATTTCCTTGAGCGCCATGACACATGTCCTCCTTGATGGTGAAGACATATCTGGAAGTAGACCTGCTGTTTTTCTGATCTCAACAGAGATTTGCATTACCAAAACCAGTGAAGATAGGTCCTGCTGTCTTGGCATGGTAAATGTCCCTCAAAAGTAATGGATGGACATGGTGAATGTCCCTCAAAGGTAATGGGTGAATTTCTTCGCAGCTTTTTGGTGATCCTTTATCATTGCCTTGCAACCTCTGTTGATTGTTTCATCGAGGTCACCATTTATGCAAGCACACTTAACTTCCATTTGACAGGTATTCAATCCTTCAGATAATGCCACATGAAGGACCACATGGATGGAAAATTACCTTATAATGGGTGCAAAGGTTTCACATTATTTGACACCCAAGACCTTACTGTAGCCAAGAGGTACCAGTCTGGCTTTGAACTTGCAAGAGTCACTGTTTTCATCCTGCTTCTGTTTGAAAACCCATTTGCACGTGACCAGCAGAGCGTGAGCAAGCCGGGAAAAATTATCCAGTTTTCTTAGTTTCGCAGCTGTTCAAACTCCTCAATGGCAGGAGCATGCAACTTAGTAGAATGAGGTCTGCTCATGGCTTCTTGTTAGCTAGAGGGGCCTAGGACTTGAGTGACAAAGGTGATTTCAGGAAAATCAGCAGATCTGGAGTCATCAATGTAATGATGAGTCTGTTTTCGTTGCACATTGCCTGTAAAACATCACAGAGGGGGCGATCGTACAACCTGTTTAGCAAGTGGTAGTAGTTTTTGGGAAAGTTGTTTTCCATAGGTATGAATGGAGGAGAAAATTTCTGTTCAGTAGGAAGAGGGGATGCAAGACACCTACATGTTTAACATGGTTCAAATCAACGAAAACATTTTACAACATATTGGTCATGTCACTGGTTTCATCCAAAATGGAAAGTGGAGTGAGCTGAGGTAAGTTGCTGGAGATGAATCTGTCTTCAAAGGATTCCAAAAACTAAACATGTGTTGTGAAAAGAAGAATTTCTTAGTGTTGTCACACAGATGATAGGCGGTGCCACTTTCATATTATAGAAGGTAGGCCTCCTTTCTTTGGGTGCCCAGTTTTGTTCTAGCTTCTGGATGGATCCATGTGTACGCAGTGCACCTTCAAATCTGAATGCTGCTGTAATTAGGCTGATTCACCTCCCAAGCTTAGTAGTGAGCGCCACATCGTGATGGTAGCTTCTTTTTGGGATATAATTTTGTGATACAAGCCATGGTAGAGATTACTTGAGCCCACAGTGTGACAGAAATTTGGACCCAGCTAGTCGGAGTGTCCGCACTCGAAAGAGTCAGGATCGACACCCCAGTTGATGAGGGACAAGTGAGCTTAGCACTGTTGTGCTTACAGGTGCCACGCTCGTACTGCTTGGGATTTTCTTGCTCCGTTTTTCCACTATATGACCATGGGCATAGATGTACATAGATCTCTAGAATTTATCCAATTCCTCTACCACTATTTCATTTAGAAGAAATAGTACCACGAGCAGGGGAGGCATGGGTCTACCCTCTCTTCTGGTGCTACATACAGGAAGAGATTAGAATAGGGTAGAGTGAATTAGGCAGAGGGGCAGGGAAGAGAGAGTGGCAACCTCTCTCCTGGCCCTCTCGCCCATTTTCCTCCTTTCACATGAGTTTGGACAACCACTATACCAAATCAGAATTGTCGTGCATTTGATGGGGATTCCATCCTCTAGATGCTCTCAGAGCAAGGACCACATGGATGGAAGAGTACCTAACAACTGGTCCAAAGGTTTCATTATATTTGAATCCAAGGCCTTCCCGTAGCCAAGAGCTACAGTCTGGCTTTAAACCTGCAAGAGTTACTGTTTGAATCTTGCTTATGTTTGAAATCCCATTTGCACGTGACCACCGGAACGTGAGCTGGCCGGGGGACAAGTATCTACTTGTCCAGTTTTTTCACCTGCTCAAATTCCTTCATGGCAGCTGTATGCCACTAAGGAGAATCTGGTCTGCTCATGGCTTCTTATTAGCTGGACAGACCCACCACTTGAGTGAAAGAGGCAATGTTAGGAAATGCAGTAGAGTTGGAGTCATTAGTGTGATGAAGAGTCCCTTGCCGTTGCACAACACGGGCAGAACACCACGGAGGGGGCCATCATACAACCTGTGTAGCTGGTGCTAGGGATTGTTGGGAAAGGAATTTTCCCAGAGGTATGACCGGAGGCAAATTGTTTTTTTCCATACAGACAAGAGGGGATGCAGGACACCTACAAATTCAACATGTGCGGCATAGACAAAAAACGTTTAAAGCGTATTGGTCATGTCATCCGTTTCATCCAAATGGAAAGTGGAGTGAGTTGTGGTAAGTTGTTTAAGATGAATTTGTCTGGGAAAGCAACCAGAAATTGTCATTTGTTTTGGAAAATAAGCTTTTCTTGGTGTTATCACAGAGATTATACGCGGTACCACCTTCATATTGTGGAAGGTATGCCTTCTTTTTGTTGGAACCGATTTTTTTTCTATCTTGTGGATTGATCCGTGCATAGGCAATGCACCAAAAAATCTGAAAGTAGATGAAATTGGGGTGATTCACCTCCCAAGATTTGTAGGGCGCACCACATCTTGATGGTAGATTCTTTTTGGGAAAGCATTTGGTGATGTAAGCCATGGTAGAGATTGCCTTAGCCTACAATGTGGCAGAAAAGACAGCCATGTGAGCATGTTCTTAGCAAATTCGAGCAGGCTGTAGTTTATCTTTTAAGCCTTGCCATTTGTTTTGTGAATGATCTGTTTGCTTTCATAGTAGTGCTCCGTAAATGTGTTGATAAACTACCCACCGTTTTCCGTTCTCAACTTTTGAAAAATATTCTGGTTTGATTCTCAATCTCCAGAATCCAAGAGATGATGGTGTCAGGACCCTTTGACTTAGAGTAGAGGAATGTTACTAAAACATGGTGAGCTAAGTCATCAAGGATGTCCAGAAAGTAGCTATTGTTTTCCATAAACGTTTCCTTCAAACAGAAAACTTCCACATCGAGAAGCTTGAGAGGTTGAGTTGTGGAGAATTTTGCATAGGAGGGAAAAAACACGTGATTTTGCCTGGTGGCAATTCAACCAGTGCATGGTTTGTCTTGAGCAGGGAGATAGATCTTTGGCAGATCATAGAAAAGATTTTTTGGCTGAAATGGTGTGTATTTTCTGATAGCCAACATGGCTTAGTCTTTGGGTCCAAATTGATGCTGTTGATTTTGCATAGTTGTTGACAGTTTGAATCTTAGCGATCAGGTTAGGAGCGTCAGCAGTGGAAATGGAAATCTCAGGTTTTTTGTATGCGCATGGAAGTGGGGTGGTGATTTGGTATCCAACATTGTCGAATTTGCTTGTTGTTGGGTGATAGCAGTTTTTTTTCTTTCTGCTATGTACAATTTTAGTTCTTCTTGATGTAACATGTCATGTTGAGTCCTTTTTCATAAAGCCTTGTGACTAAGAAAGGGTTAGCAGCCAAACTTTGAGTATAGAGAATCTCCTTGAACAACCAGATAGTTGTTCTTCCCTTTACCTGAATGCCAATAGCAAGGATGATGCTTCCATCTATTATGCATACTGATTTTGGTGTTGGCAGATATTTTCCATAGAAAAACCAGGTCTTGTGGCATGTCATAAGTGTTGTATAGCCTGAGTCAATGATCTACGGTAGGATCCCAGGAGTGAGTCAAAAATCACAATCAATGAAGTAGAATTCCATCTTTTCCAGAACATGATTGTTGTGATCATGAATACTTGACAGGTATGCTGGGTCTTCTTCTCCTCGGTTTGGTTTTGCTTCTATATGTAAGGTTCCTGACTTGATACCAAGTCACACATCATTCCTTGGTTCTTAAAGAGCAAAACAAAAGTTCTTGCCACAGAGAGCTGGTACACAAGAGGAGAGTCTAGAAACAATGATTGGCAATATTGTTAATCCATTGAATCAATAAAATGACAAAGATCTTGTTGACCAACTAAATACTCAAGGAAAATTCTAATCCAAATCCATTATAAATGTAGGTTCCTCTTATCTCACTGGGAGTGCTGGTGCATGACAAAGTCAGTATCATCACCTTGGCCGATGAGTGATCAATCAGCTTAATGTTGCCCTACTCACAGATGCAATGTCATCACTAATTGCGTTCTTCTAGCCCCATGTTTCAATTGGAAGTTCCTCTGTATACATGCACATAGATATCCAAAATGTATTTGATTGCGCTGCTTCTATTAAGTCACAACCAAGGTACCTCAGGAAGGAGAGGCATGGGACTGCCGTCTCTTCTTACCCTCCATACAAGCAGAGAGTAGAAGAGGGTGGAGTAGAGTAGGAGAAGGATTAGGGGAGAGATTGGTGACGTTTTTCCTAGCACTCTGGACCTTTTTCCTTGGACATGAGTTTGGAAATTAACTCTTCCAGATTCCATCACTTGTGTGTCGAGCAAGAACTCAGATGCTTGAATTAGTTAAGACCTTCCAGACTAATGATGAGGAAAAAATGATAGGTACTATGTTTTTGAACTACGTTGGAAATACTTCATCATGAATATGATTTTATGATCAGTTTACTTCCTGAGTACCTTTGTTCAAACAGGGAAAAGAAAATTTTGGCGTAGAAGTACCCCTTAACATTTGGTTGGGAGGTAGGGTCACTGCGGCCAGACTAACACTTGTAGCTTGGGACTGAAAACAGGCATTAAAACATGGCAAAGGTTACTCAAACGAGCACTATTAATCTAGCCAACGTTCAGGGAAATTTGACCTGTGGACCAAAAAAACATTGATAAATTTCCAGCCTAGTTATCATACAATATCTAAACAAGATTGTGATCCCACATACTTCAATACACATAAACACACAAACACACACAGACACACACACACACACACACACACACACACACACACACACACACACACACACACACACACA